>JANHFX010010676.1:0-139017 GCA_027560015.1 Chloroceryle amazona | reverse complement strand
GGTATATTGTGTATTGTATATTTTATTTTAAATTTTTATGTTTTTTATTTTATATTTCGTTTTCAATTTATTTATTTTACAGTAGATAGACTTCAGATATCTAGAAAGGGTTTATGGTAAAAATCATGCCATCAATGTGCTGTTACCAGTTGTGACAGTCATTCTCATGCCTCTCAAAATCTGGGTCATGAATATCTGCTTGGTGAGAGCATCAGGGCCATGCCAGCATGGTTTCTTGGGCTGGGGGATCTCTGCTGTAAATACGTTGTATAAAGTTAAGTAGCCCCTGGTGTCTGAAAACTGCACCATGTTTTTCTTGTTTTGTTAGAGAAAGTTCTGTATCACTCGCAGAATCTTTTTGGATCCTGGGTGAGAGGCCAGTCTGCAGGTGGCTGCCGTAACAACAGCAGCTTCCCTACCAACCCAAAGTTTTGGTTGAGAGTCAGTGAGAAGAGCGAGGTGTGTATTGCTCTGCTGCAGAAACACAGGAAATACAGAGCCGACTGGGCTGGAAGAATTCAAAATCTGACTCACTTAGGAGAGGAAAATCTGTCTTTGACTGAAGGCACCCAGGGGAAGAATTATCAGGCTGTGGGATTGCATGTCTGGAAGGTAATATGGAAGTAACATTTTTCTGCTTGCAAATAGAAGTTCTAAAGCATTATTGAAACATCTGAGTAAAAACAATTTCCTACAACAGTGATATGATTCAACTGTTTGTCCATTTTACATCTCTGATGTATGTTAGAATGATCCTGTTTATCTCACAGTGCATTTACTGTCTGTACAAACTGTTAGTGGACTAGTACTTCCTTCTTACTGTTGAGTGCTAAGGAGCAGAACTTTTGGGACTGGTCCAAACTAGTGCATGACATTTCAAGCTAATTATTTGATGAATTTTCCTGAATTTACTCCTCCTGAATATTAACTCTTCCTGCTCCTCTTTGCTCTTCAGCTTACCTGCTAATACTCTGCTCCTTGCTTGTTTCCTTTTTTATCTGTATGCATGTTTAAAAATGTTTTAAATAATATTTGATAATTTGGGGGGTTTTTTTAAGAACTACTCATTATTTCCTAAAACACCACGAATCATTATGCATCTATTCTAGGTGGAGAAGAAACGATTTAACCTTCCAAAGACCCTCTCTGCTCCTCCAGTTGTAGGTACCGTCTGCCATTCCTACGATAGAGAAGTGCATGTATGCTGTGACCTTTCGCCTGGGTTTTATCTTGTTGTTCCCAGCACTTTTCTGAAAGATGCAGCAGGGAATTTCTTGCTTCGTGTATTTTCAACAGGAAGGATCTCTCTCAGGTAGGTCTAAAACAAACCCAGAAGATTTCTTAGTCATTGACATAAAAAAAAAAAAAAGGTGAAATATAATACTAAGTGTAAACATTCATAAGGTTCTGAAGGGTTGTGCAGAGTGCCAAGTAAGAGCACTGCTTTGCCTTTCAATTCATGTAAGTAGTGTTCTATTCCCTTGTGTTTTTCATGCAACTGCTACTACCTCTTGTAAAATTACCAGTCAGCAGTAGTCAGATCAGTATCATCTTGACTCTAAACTGCAGCCGTAGTGTTTTGAGAAAGTGTTTTGTAAAAGAACTGAACAGAACATGTTTCTCAATATGTAAAAGGTCTTTCTTAATGTATGGAAACAATGAAGATGTACCACAGAAGTTAAAAGCAGCTGCTGCTGCAGTCAGCGACAGAAAAGGAGAGCAGTATGATCCTGTGTACACTGGAAAACCTATCCTAACAGGTTGCCTGACATAGGCCATTGTTGTTAGTGAGAAGTACAATTTCAAATGCAAATGGCATGTCAGCAGTGGACTGGGGTGACATAATGCTCACAGCTCATCTGTTCAGGACAGATGTGGAAAATAGCACTGGTGTTTACACTGTTGTCTTTAGCTGAATGAAAAATGGTTTTTGAATTAAAGCACGGTCACCATGCAGCTGAACTTCTTACTTGTGAAGGCCTCAACAAGTTTACCAGCATTAGGATAAAATTCTTGGAAGGATCACTACATACTGTGTTCTAGCTCATCTTTCCTTATAACTTGTGACACAAAATAGACTTTTATAATAGACTTGAAAGAATCTTTTCTTTCTGTTTAACAATGCTTATTTATCCAGTAGAAAATATCAGCAATGTTACTAGTTTAGCAGCTTCTGATGATATATTTTTAACTGTAGCAGACTACATAGCTGTCTCAGCACTAAAAAGTTATTTTTTTGTGAGCAATTCTGTATTGGTGACTGTAGCCAATAACTACTTCAGACATGATGATGGGTAGTTGTGTGAAGTAGCAAAGTTGTACCGCCTTCTAGTAAACCTGAAAAAATCCAAGGTTGTCTAACAGCTCGTGCCAGGTAAGCTATATGCAGAGACAAAAAGTACTACTGACAACGTGTTTAAAAGCTGTTCAATTTTTTTTTGTTATTCTGTTCGTACACTATCCACTCGTATCTCTTTGGGAGAGAAGCTGGCACATCACACTACAAAGCCAGAGCACGCATTAATCATTTACTCTGCAGAATTTGAAAGTAAGTTTGCATCAAATTTTAGACTGAATAAAAGTCCGCAAAACTATGAGGCTAATTTTTCTGTATGGGTGCAAGCTGTGTACTTCTTACTGGCAATATATTTGATTTCTGGGCGTATTTAATCTGTAGAACGTGTTGCACTTTCAGTGATGGGATAAAATTTCTAGTCTTGTTGTTCAGTATAACACTTTTTGAGAATGAAACAGAGGTGCCAGCCTGGATGTGTTTCTAGAATGGATGATCACAGAATATCGTAACAGCTGTTGTGTGTTCTCAACTGGAAATTGGAAATAAAATCAGATGTTCTCTTTCAAGTTATGCTGCAATATGGCTTCAAATGTTCCATGACTGATAATAGCCCTAAAGTGTTCACGTGGCTGTGAAAAGCGGTACTGAGCTAGGATCAAAGCAAGGTTAAGATTACAGTGGTCAAGTCAGCAGGTAGGTGGCTTCCTCTGATTAAAGACATAATGAATATAAAAAGGAAGGCAGTGTATGCTTTGGACTTACTGAGGTGCTCATGTGTACTCCAGAAGACGCTGTCAGTTTTATGGCTGTCGGGTAGGACAAATAGCACAAGGATATTGAGGAAAAACCTATGTAAGTTGCATTACTTCATGATGTACAAACATGTTACCTGGTTTTAGTGCCTGGTTCATAGATGCTATTCTTGTGGGGTTCTGTGAATTATCTAAGGACTCAGAGCTGTATGGTTCTCTTTTTCTCTGTGCTGAAAGTTTGGTGGAATTGTACTGGTGTAATACTGGTTCATTTTTGTGAGCTGATGGTTTAGATTTTGTGAAATCATACAGGTTTTATACATTTTAGGTTCTTTTTTCTCTTATGTTTGATAGTGAGCTAAAGCCACCACCCACCGATGCTGCCCTCTCTGAAGAACTCCCAGCAGGCGAATGGGAGACAGTGCAGCTGCATGGATGCTGGAAAAATGGGCAAAGTGCTGGAGGTAGCAGGAACTTCCCCTCCTTCCATATCAATCCCTGCTTTCCCCTCTCCATTCCTGCAGGACCAGGAAAAAGCAGTGTAAAAGTTACCCTCCGTCAGCACTGCCAGGATAGCAAGTGCCGTCCAATAGGTTTCCATATTTTCCAGGTAAGACTTCTGGTCAGTTTGATGCTCAGTTGCCAGGTGTGAAGGTAAGGCTGTCATTGGGTTCAGAGCTCCTTCTCTTGGTAAGCAACCTGCTGCTTGGAGAAACAGTGGCTCATGCTGTGAGGTAATGCCTGCGAAAGATACCGAATAACTACATAGTTACATAGCAGAGAATGGAGTAACTACGTAGTTACATAGCAGAGAAACCAGAGAATTGTTCCCACCGAACCCTTCCAATGCTCTGAATTGGTTTTAGAAATGATGAACTCTTTTGAGGATTTGCAAAGAATTCTCAGTGTCTTAGGGATTTACCACCAGACTTTCTGTAATACATCATGAAACCTTACTTTTGTAAATATTTATTTACAAAATATTTATTTGTCCATTTATTTGTCCATTGACAAGTGATGTTGGATCTGCAGACAAGATTAGAATTCGAGAGGATTGTAATATGCTGAACAGATGATCTAATGCAAAACAAGATATGATTTGGTATGGGTTCCACACGTGTGTGCCAGTGATTAACAGCATAAATGTAGATGAGAAGCTTCTGGTTAGGTGGCTACTTTGCAGGGAAAGTTGGATTTATTTTCAGAAATGCTTCTGAAAGGTTGTTGCTTAAGTGGAGAGTGAAGTTAAACATCAGGTGTTATCATATAGCTTAAAACATGTAAAGAAAGAATGAAAGAATGGCATTTGTCATGCCTATAAGAGACTGAGAAGTATAGTAGGAATTTTTAGTGGGGAAAAGGCCACTGGAAAGCAGGAGGACATAGTCTGTTCACCATATATGTGGTGTGAAAAACAAGGGCATTAGGCTGCAATGTGGAAGAGAAAAGCTAGACAGGGGAAAACGTTTTTCAGCTATGTGGGTAGTTGGTTAAATAAACTGTCTATAAGCATGGCAGGAATGATTTATCTGTACTTGGTTCTGCCATCTGAGTTTTCTGGAAGCCTTCCCATCACTCTCATATAGCTCTGTAGGGAAGAGTGAGTATTTTGAGAACATCCCTTACTATGGTATAAGAGGAATTTGATATTTTGAGGCCTGAATCTATGAAAAATAGGCATGTTTTCATTCTTTTTTTGCAGGTGCCTAACAGCTGCTGGAAACCGCATACTACTTCTTTTCTGCACTTGGAGCCACTGGTTAGCTGTGTGCCTCATTGCTATTCGCAGGAAGTAAGCCAACTTTGCAGACTTGCTGCAGGAAGTTATGTAATCATACCTTCTACATACTTGCCCAATACAGAGGGCAATTTTACACTGGTCATAGCAACCAAAATAGACAGGTAAAAATACATTGCCTTCTATTTGCATTTCTAGTACTTTTAGGGTATGTATTACAGGATGTTTGGAAACTGCCAAAAGTGCAGTGATGTGTTCTCACTTTTGGTAGAAAACCTTCTTCCTTGCTGTTTCAGGGTTCATTTTAAGTCTTTTTTTAACTATTGCTGTTGTGTTTGCAAGCACTGCTTACTACTTTGATTATGTTGGAAGAATGACTAACCAAAAGTATTTGTTAATCTTCTTTCATGAATTGCTGAATAACAGATGTCTAGTGCTGAAGAAGATGGCACTAAGCCAGCTAATTATCAGCTATATCTGGATATTAGGATTTATGCTGGAATTTTACTAAGCTTTTAAATAAGCAGGGTTTTTTTTGAGAAAATGCAATAAGCAGCAGGACTTATTCCAGGTAGTGAATAAATCCTGTGAATAAGGATTCCAGGTAGTGAATAAAATCTTCCTGATGTGAATAATAACAGAGCTGAGTCAGAGTTTGTGGATTCCATAAATGAAGTGAGATTCCATAAAATTGCATCAAGATTCCAGAAGGAAAAGGAGGTGGAGCAAAGCCTAGCAGAACAGCTTTCTCTCTTTGAAGTGGAAGAAATGATTGATCTTTACAAGATCCCCTAGTGCTTTGTGCAGAAATAAGTGTGGTTTGGGTTTTCAACAGGAAACGCATTCACAGCCGGGAGACACTTGGACAAGTATTGCAAGAAGTAAGTGATTCAGTTTTAATTTTCTTTGTTCTAAAGGTGTTGCAGAGACATCATCGAGGCTCACGTATTAAGTAATGTTGAGAGTCGTGTGCTAGTGGAATGGACTTTGAACGTTCTTATTTACTTGCTGCAGACTGATAATCAGTAAAGCAGTTAATCTTTGGATTTTTGTTTCTTGACCAGAAAAGTAGCATTTGTTAGCAGCTAACAAAATTTGTGTTTTCACACCACGCAGCTATACAGAAACTTCTATATGACTTAGAAAGTCATTATTTACTCCCTCAAGTCAATCTTCACCTCTGCTATAACATCTGTTAGAAGTTGGACTATTAGTGATGAGTAGGTTGTACTTGACTTGTACCTTTGCTTTCAAGAGTGTAAGCACTCCTTATGCATTTGGATATATTTTGATGTATTCATTCTCAGTGTCAGCATAGATCTGCTAGCTTTAATTTTATATTGTATCCTTCCTCCATCCAATTTGCTTTGATAATAATTTTGAATCCTAGGTATTGCAATTTAGAAATTCTAACGATATATATAGTGTTGTAAAGTTTTAAGAAAACATGGCAAAAATAGAAGAAAAGGAGACAAGCAATTCAAAGATTAACTTTCAGAACACTGGAGTTTCGGTTTTTATTTGTTTCCTCAAAGCCAGCCCATATAGCATCTTACTTGTAACCCTTCTTGGTGTATGAGCTGTTCTGATCATGTTAACACCATCTATTTAATATTTGGGTCTTAAGATTTGCCTGATTAGATGTGCACGTAGGCTAGGAGTGCCAAGTGCCTAATACTTACCAGTATTTCTACTGGGTGGAGAGGAGGTCTTTAAACACTTGCTAAAATACAATTCATTCGAAGATACCTGTTTTGGTTGGTGGATCAAAGTCTGTCCTTGATAACATACTACTTATTAAGTGAGAAAATACCATCTTGTTCAGATTTGGCTCTTTCCCTTTGAAGTTTTAATAAAAACAAAACAAAATCTTAGGAAAAACTCTTCACCCAAGATTAGAACTGGTTTACTAATTTTCTTAGCCTAGGTCATGTTGCCCAATGATTACACTTTGTCCTTCAAACCACACAAACAGCATGGATTTTGTGTACTTCATGAAATGGGCCAAGACCTGTGTACGCTTTCTTCATGGTGCGTGTAATTTAATATTTAGGAGCTGAAGTATATAATGATGTCCTTAATCTCTGCCCTTTTGGAAACAAAACATTTGGAGGCGATTACTGCAGAAGGAATATGTTCAAAGATATGTTTCTTACATTATTCTATTAAAATGGATGGACTTGGGCAAAGGGTGCTCCCTGACATCAAGGGAAAGAACAGTTTAGACTTTTCAGGATTTGAAAACTTGAAGAAGTTGGAAATGGCAGTTTTAGTTTTCTTATCAGTGGCAGAAATTAATGTCTGAAGCTAATCTTCAATAGCGTAGCCTTTTCTAAAGACTGGACTTTGTCATGTGGTGCTTTCAGGGGTTTAACATCTGAAAGATCGTCTGTCTTACGGAGAAGCTGGGCTGTTGATTTCTGGGGGGCACATTGCAGCAGAGCTGGATGTCAGTGCATTTTTCTACAAGGGTGTCTGTATTTTCTAATTACCAAAGTGATGAGATTTATGAGGTTTTGTTTTTTTTAAGATATTTCTCAGGAAAAGCTTGCATTTTGGCCTTAATTCCTGTACCTTTCTTTTCTCTGATTTGATTCCTTATGGATTTCTTTTCTTTATTGACCAAAAAAAAGTTAACTCATGAAATAGCTGCTTTTTTTTTGGTATTGTTCATTTTCTTATAGATTTCATTTACAACTGTGATGAAAATATAATCTGGAATTCTCCCAGTGTTGTTTCAAGAAACGACGGAAAGCTGAAGGAGTACCTCACCACTTGGTGTTTTCAGTTTTAAGTGGAATAACAAGAAGATACTCTTAGCTCAGCTGTTTTTCACTGGTACAAACTGTCAGGCCTATGACGACAACTTTGTAGAAATACCTCCTTAATCATGTAAACTCTGAATATTTATTCTCATCTTTTTTTAAACCAGGATTGTACAGTGAATCTTCATAATGTACCTCAGTTCTTCAAAAATACAGGTGAAGAATATCTGCATGTTTTAACCCAGGCTACAGGTTTAGAAGAAAAACAGAAAATATGTGTATATAATTAATATTAAAAAAAAAAAAGTGAAAAAAAAAAGTGAAAATCAAGCTTACAGAATAACATAGATGAAAGAAACTGGAGTCTTTTTTCAGGTAGGGCACACCTCAAGAATTATGAAAATACACTGGAGCAGAGGAAGTCCAAGCTTGTATTCTACACTGCCAGTCACGTTGCTGAGCACTTTATTGTGGACCCTTTGCTGAACCATGCAAATGATGGGTTGAAAAGAAAGGGTTTATTTCTTTATTTTGTTGAGTTTTTCTTCGAACACCACAAAGGAAAAAGCTAAGACTTGAAAACTTTTGTTTATGGATTATCAATGTCAGACTGCTTTTGTAAATCTGTAAGAATGTTTTATGCAAGATCTGCTCTTGTTATAAGAATATGAAGTTTTAAGATATTTTTCTTGATTTATGCTTGAAGGTATTTCTTATCCAAGGAGGATTTTTTAGATGTTATATTTTCCTCAATAAAATGGAGTAATGTTCAAAGTTTTATGATGTCTTTTATTAAAAAGGTAAAAACTGCCAATTACATCAAGTCTGCATTTGTTCTGCAATAGCAAACTTTATAGTGTTACAGTCCTGGGGTTTCCACCAAATGGAAGGGAATAATTGGGAATATTTGAGAGGAAAATCAAGTCTTGCATTAGTTCTATATTTGAGAAATATGTAATAGAAAACTTTTGCTTTTAACTATACCCTAGCAGAATTCATGCTTGCTCCTGCTGAACTTTGAAAACTGATCAGGGTACTTGTGCCATTTTCAGAGTGGGAGACCTGTCTGAGCACATATGCAGGAAACAGATTCAGTTCCCTTCTCTAAAATCCTACAGCTAGTTCATTGCTACAGTGAGTGTGAAAGTACTTTTTGTTTGTTTTTATTGTAACATATTATTGTGTAACTCGTATATGCCTAAAATGCAATTATGTGAGCATTGTCAAGAACACATTTTAATTTCAAAAAGCTCACCTATATGAGGTCAGACCTCCTAAATAAAACCTTCTCTATTAATTTATTGAGCTACGTACATCTGAATATAATAGAGATAGCGATAGGGGTTTTTAAAGACTCTACAGTTGGCTGGTTGAAGTCCCTCTGCACTGCAGTATGTTGCAGATTAGCGTGGAATGGCACAGAGGTTATATGGGTGTGGCTGCAATATTGCACCCAAAAGGTACTCCAAACTGATGTCCTTTACTCCCTCAGGAAGCTGGAATGTGAATGCCCGAAGGAGGCTGGTAAAGATGATAAACAGTTCAACTCGTGCCATCTGTTCCCCCAAGCATACACGGTGCCCTGCAGAAGGAAGGGAAAAAGAGCTAGCTAAGTTCTGAAAAAGGGCTTCAAACAAAATTTTACTGAGTCCCAGAAATTCTTTTAATGCAAAATCCTTGTTTCCTGCTCCCTTCTGTAAGGACAGTTGCCTTTGAAAGCAGAGAAAACATTTCTTTTTACTGAGAAACTGCACATCTCTGTCAGCAATTTGGGTTTTGGGGGTTTGTTTTATTGGGTTTTTGGTTTGTGTGTTGTTTTTGTTTTGCTTGGGGTTTTTTTGTTGTTTTTTTTTTTCTCCCCCTGGAGCATGTGTGAGACTCTCCCTTTCCATTTTTGATGCTTATTTTGTGAGAAACATGAATTGTTTCTCAGTTAAGCCAGACTTTGAAAGGCTTCATATACTTCAGTCTTATCTGTGGTTGTTGAGGAGGAAGGACTGGAGCATTGTGGGGTGCAATTCTGAAGTTAAGTGGAGGGATGGAATCAGGCTTCCTTCAACAGAAATTAAGGTGGCTCTATTGTGTCCTTGTAGCCCACTGTCTGTACCACTGGCCAGGAGCAGGTATGTCAGCTGAGGGAATGAGACGTAAGCATGTGCAGTGATGTATAGACACAGTGACTCATTTTAGCATATTGTTTTCACAGTATATTTCAGGATATCTGTATGTTACAGATTTAAATGCTGAATATATATCTTTTTTTATAAATACTCAGATAATATAAAGAGAAGACAACTCAGACAAGTTAAAAAAAGACTATTTCCTAAGTCAGGTTAAAGTGATTGCCTAAATTAGTTACTTTGATTCATGTAAACTAGTGGACATTTGGTGAGTGTCCTGGTAAAGGAGGTAAAATGCTAAGTACCTGTTTTGCAAATATGATTTTAGGATTTACAGGCAATTTGGGCAAATGGCTTTCAAATCTGGATTTACTACGGTTAATCTGACTGCTTTGTATGTTACTTAGTATACTATTTGCTTTTTATCTGCAGCAACATGTAACAATGTAATCTGTCACAGTAACATAAAAAAGCCTCAGCTGTTTCCCAGTGTTTTTATTCATTTTTATATTTTAATTTTCAGTAAATAATTCCAGTTTCTTGTCTTGTGCTGCTTCATAATCTGTTTATTGGAGAAGCTGATAGTTTAGTAAACCTCTTGTAGTTACAATTTTTTTCTTTTTTTTTTTTCCTTTCTCCCATGTCTTTGTATTGTTGTGTTTTGCACTGTAAATTAGGTAAGTTGTACATTGTAATGGGCTTTTGAGAATGTAGATTTCTCTTTTTTGGTTGCCTAATAATATTTTGCTGACAAGGCAGGATTTTGCTAGTTCTCTGAAGCTACAAAAGAGCTTGGTGCTAGATTCTTACTGTAGTTTTTGGGAAACTAAGTTTTGGTGTATTGTTTTATCACAGATTTTCTGTGCGTATTTCGATAAAACATATTATTTTTGTCTTTGGGTTCCCCATTTGTAAGGTGAGAATAACTTGATTTTCTGATTTGAGGGTGTTACCAGGATTTAACACATTAGAGACTAAAGAGCTCAGATACTCTTACAGTAGGAACCATGCATATACCAGTGTCTCTTGGTTATTCTCATTCTCTGTTTGTCTTGCATTTTTTTATGCATTCAGTTTCTGTGGCTCTTACAGTAGAACACCTGACTTTAAATCTCTGTGTCAAACCCATTTTTATAAAAGTGTGGTTTTAAAAAGATCGAATTTAGAAATGGAGGTTCTAGTCCTGCTGCGGGATGCAGAGATCAGGAATATTCAAATGATGGGGCATTACCTGCTGAGAAAGGTAAGAATGCCTCTTTGTTCACAAAGTTGCCATCCAAATCTAGGAAATGATTTGGGTTGAAGTTCCAAGGGGTCTCCCAGTGCTCACAGTCATACACAACAGAGTGCAGATTTGGCAGCACAAGTGTGCCCTGCAAGAAGAAGCAGAGGTTGTATTTTCCATGTACGACTGATCCTCTATTTGAACTTCCCTCTAGTAAATAATATGCTATCCTCTACCTGCAGCCTGGTGTTTGGATTCAATTCAGTCTTTTCCTGTGCATATCCAGGCATAACAGACCTGCATATCTTCTGTTTATCATAATGTATTATGTGTTTGCCTTTGTCTAAATGATCTTCTGTCAGGACTGTGGATGTGTCCTCATGTCTGAGCTAGAGTGGAGCTCAGATCATTTTACATACTTGTGTAATTGTGATAACTGCCAATTTTAACACTCTCCTTTTTGGTTTTTTGTTTGTTCGTTTGTTTTTGAAGCCTTCACTAGCTCTTTCAATTCCATCATATTAATTTTATGCTTAGTATATTTGGGACATTTATATCATGCCAATGTGACTGTCAGATTCCTGACTGCACTGAGCTGCTGTCATCTTAAGCAGGGGTTGGGGGGGTGTCTTTTATTAGGCATGAATCTAGGTTGCTCCAGGTTACAGCAGGCTGCTACCTTGTGTGTGAAAGTTAGCTGGTTTGACATCCATTAATCCTCATTTCTTCTTCATTCCTTAAAACACGTTCTGCTTTGATGCCCAGATGTTCTGCTTTTCATCCATATTTGACTAGTGGGAAGAAAGATTTCAGTTTTCCTTGTGTTTGCTGCTTGTGCTTTTAGCCTTTTCCCAAGCTTGCTTTTGCATTTGCTGATGCAGACTTAGCCCTGGTTCAGAGCACTGGGCTTTGTTTTATGTCTGGGATATGCTACCACGTGTTCTCTATGCAAGGTTAGGAATCACAGAAGCTAATGTCATAGAAATACTGAACACTAGCAGCTCAGAGCTTTAAGAAACAGAGGTATACCTTGTACCTTTTTAATGTGAAAACCCAGCAGATTTGTGTTCCTCACACATTGTCGAGGCACCCCAACAGAAGTAACATTGCTGTACCGCAAAGCCTCGTGAATCACAGCGTTTGTGTATGGCAGCTTTTTACGGTCTTCGTAGCTGATAAGATGGGAGGGTTCCAGAGCAGAGTCTATCTCTCTTTGAACCTTTTCTGCAGAGAAATGAAAATATTTTAACTTTTCTTCCCCCAGTTTTCCCTCAGATTTCTGGACTGGGGAAAAGAAAGAAATGGTGTCGCTCTGTAATGTGTTGGCATGTGGTTTGACCGCTGTGCGAGTTTCAGTTGATCAAGTTCTAAGTTTTGAAAAAAAGAATTAGAATTTGAAATTACAGGTGTAATTCCTGTTATGTTTATAAATACACATGAGACTAAGTATGTTTTTTAAAGCTTTTCCACTTTGATGGTTAGGATGATACTGGGCTACATATGAAATGTCTCTAGCTTGTTATTCTGTTTTTGCCATCCCTTTCCGTGAGATAAAACAGTGGCTACTGCTAATTCCTGTTAGTGTTGCTCCTTAGTGAACCAGCGGGGAAAGCACATGTTTGTTTTGTTTTATCAAACTGTCATTTTCTAGATCTGAATTGTTGGTCTACCATCATTCATATTTGATGTTAAAGGTTATTTTGATGTGTTGTAAGCAATTGAGCTAATACTTACACATAAATGATGTTCATTATAATGTAATGTTGAACATGGTTCTCTCTGATAACGCTTTTGCTCACCTTGTATTTCTGGGTATTGTACCATATAGAGCAGTGCCCAGAGAAGGGTGGTACTTGTAGTTTCTGTCCCTCCCAGCAAAAGATCAACCACAGTCTGAACCATATTGTCTTTAGTAAACGTAGAAGTAGGGTCATCTTTGGTCTGTAGGGTATATTCACAAGAAGAGTATAAAGTGGATAATTTCAGGCATTTCATTGGTCATGTAGAAATCGTCACCGTTTGATGAAAACAGTGAGCAGCCCACTCAAAAAATAAAATCTTCAGTGCTAAGCAAACAAAGCTTGCATATAAAAATTCTGTAGCAATTAGTTGAACAAGTACTTGTAGTAGACATCGAGGCCAAGGAGGGGACAGTGTGATAAACAGATACTTACTTTTGTTATTTGAGCCAGGTAGAAGTCAATGAGATCTTGTGGATCACCTGCATTCTGTCTCTCGTGAGTCTGGACCTCCTTCATCACTAAACTGTGCATGAAGTCATTGTATGCAAACACTTCCTGATGAGGTCCTGGGAGATGGTGCATAAGGCATGGGAAAGCATCGTACATCTGTGATTTTAAACAAAAAGGAAGAAACTTGAGCTTTTTAAAATCAAGAACCCAGTTCTGGTTTCCTGATAACTCTGGGAAGTCACTGCAACACATGGGTCCTATTTAGCATGAGAAGCCATAAACACAAATCATGGGAAATCCTGGGTAGAAAAAAGAAAAGGATTTTTTTTTTTTTTTTTTTTTTTTTTGTGGTGGTGGTTCTTTTGGCTGCAGTGTTGGGTTTGTTTTTTTTTTTTTGTTCTGGGTTGTTATTTGAAACTGGTTTTATTTTTACCAGGAGAGAGATTAAATACTGGGAACAGGTTTCCCAGAGAGTCTGTGAGACATCTCCATCCTTGGAGACTTGAAGACTTGACCAGACAAATCCTGAAACAACTCAGTCTGATTAGACCTGCTTTGAGCATAGAGTTCCCTTCCAACATAAATGATTCTCCATTTCAAAGAGCATTTATGAACCCTTCCCACTGCCTTCTGAGTGAGTTAGCAGTGAAGATAACTTGTTAATTTGATTTGTTAATGGTTGTTCATGATAGGGAGTAGTCTGAATTATGATCATGTTGAAGGGCAGTGTTCAATAATCACACTTTCTATCCTTAATAGAGAGGTTGAAGACTGAAAAGGTGTGGAAGGTGACTTGACCTCTTAGAAAGCTTTCCTCCAGAGGAACTGGTATGTGTATCTGTTGGGGGGGTGAGGAAATTTTTTTATTCCCCCCCCCCCATTTCTTTGTACTGTGTGTATTTAGTGACTGGACTTCAGTCTCTAGGGCTACTGACAAAGCCTTTGTTTTATTTGTGGCCTGTGATTATGAATCTTATTGGCCAGTGCAGCCTTCTCCTTCCTCATCAGATGACCAAAATGTCAACATCATGTAATGAGTGGTAACTGGTCACAGGACAGTAGAGGAATGATTCAATTTAACTTTTTTGATGCCTACCTAATAATGCAACAGATCCTTGCACAAATGTGTGAATCAGAGTAATTGAGGGCTGAATCTGGCTCACAAGCAGGACACTTTTGTTCCTGCCCATGGCAAGGCGGTTGGAATTAGGTCATCTTTAAGGTCTCTCCTGATCCAAACCATTCTATGATTTTTCTCAACTTTGATTCTTACTCTGACTTTAAGACATCTCTGTATGAAAGTGTCAGAAAACCTCCCAGTGTTATAGAATGACAGTGGACCAACGTCTTCACAATGTAAGCAATAGCTGGATGTTCAGGAGCTTAAAAATATTCTTTTTGATGTGATGAAATTGCAAGTTTTCTATAAGATACAGGTGACAATAACTCACATCTGGGTGCTCACATGAGCTACATGAGAAGATCTTAGAAATGTGAAGGCTTAGTTCTTCATAACTGCAATTCTGTATTCTGAAGACTAAATGAAAATTAAATTTAAAAAGTTCTTTTATTTTAACTATATAAGATAGTAAAGAGATATACAAAGTATGTATTTCTTGCTGCATAATGGCTTGCAGAGTAATGGTATGGAGATGTTTGGGAATAATTGTCACTGAATTTTAGTTTGTTTTAACTTGTGAAGCACGAATGCCCTTAAGGGAATAAGAACCAGAAAATTATATTCTTACCCTGCCCCAGATAGTGGCTTGAAAGTAGATCACAAAATAAACTGCTTTGATCAGCTTGTTGAAAGATTCATTGTCGCTGGAGAAGCGGTGACCAAAAACAACAGCACAGATTATATTTGCAATAGCGTGGACAATGGAAGTGTGGGGGTCAAAAGGTTTTCCTGTGAATATAAGAGGTACTAGTGAATATTTTTGAATAAACTACTGTGAGAAGACTAAGGGAGTCTCTGTCTCTCTTTTTATATTTTTTCTTTTTTTTTCTTTTGTTTTTTAAACCAATAATAGTAGTTCAGTGTGTGGAAGATCAGACTACTTTCAGTTAAATTTCACACAAGTAAACTTCAGTGTAATACAAATTAACTGGATGTATTGTAAGTGCAGGGAATCTTTGTTTTCAGTCTGCTTTTTACTCTTGTAACATGCAGTGATTATTGGTTTTGAGAAGACAAACATTAGGTCTCTTACCCTCTCTTACTTGTATTCTGCGTTGTGTGAAAACACAAGCAGTTAATTAGAACATATGGCTTCGAATCTGGAGCACATATTTTAAGTTTGGCAATTAAAAAACAAAATTGACTTCCTCCTCCCCCAAACCAGGAAAAAAAAATAAAGTTTCAATTTCTTAGTCATGTTGAAATGACTTGTCTCCTTTTGGTTTGGCAAAACTCCCATAATGTGTATTTTACAGGATGGAAAACAGCTCCTCTTAAAAAGGGTTAAAGTAAACAGAGGCCAAATCCAGGATAAAATTAAGTACAATGACAACCTTTGAAATATTCTACTTTGTAAAAGGGTGACTTACACATCTCTGACTTCAGTCCAACATTTGTAGTCCTTCTTGCAAAGAGTGAATACGATTATTGAGTTTAAAATTGAGGAAGGATTACACTGAAGGTAGAGATGTGGGCTGTACAGGGGCTTGGAGTTGATGGTTTATTCATCTTTTATATTTTAAAGATCTGTGAATATGCTGCTTTCAGATGAGAGAAGGGCCATTTTGCTGTGTTTAGTGCAAGGAGAGTTGGAAAGAGACCTTAGGCAACTTCTCTGTTTTCACATCAGAATGGAACATGATGTGGGTGAGGGATTTGGCTAGTCAGAATATTTATATTTATTTGCTTTATTTTGGCATCTTGCTAAAATTCTATTGGTTTCCATTTCATCCAAATCTTAAAAAGAAGTTTTGTTGGACAGCTGAATGATATGTTCCTTGTGTTAGGGTTCCTTCTCTGCCAAATCCTAAAGGTCTGCTGTCCTAGAATGACTTGCAGCAGGTCACAAATTGTGTATTTTGTGGAGAAGAACATAGGGTTTCTCTATACTCCTTGAATGTAAGAATTGGTACCAGTTGTCCCCAAGACTGTTGATAATAAGCATTGTTTTGCTATCCGTATTTCAAAAAACAATTTTATATTGCCCACTGTGCAGACAAAACATTTTTTGTGAAGAATGCAATTAAGAAGCCAGTAAAGTTCCACTAATATGAAGTATATCTATATTGCTTGTAAAAATGTATTGTGAAACTTCTATTTCCCTTATCTACTGTATTTCAGAAAAAGCTCTAATTGTTATTCTAGTGAATGTACCTTTTGTGTTTGCAAAGATGTCCACAAGGTGATGGGCCTCTGTTTGAATTTGATGCTCCAAATTGTTCTTACCGAGGGACAGGCTTCTTATAATTGTCATGCCAAAGCGTCTCTGTTGCTTCCAGGTGTGTCCGCTTGTCAGAAAAATGCCTGAAGAACACAGAAACTTATTGCATTGCTGGGAAGGAAAGTCCTTTCACTGCAGGAGGCAAAATTGGTTTTAGATTAGGTTCTACGTCACTAACGAAAAAGCATGATTTCAGATACTGACTTTTGGCCTCTCACTTAGGTTTTTATGACTGTCAGCTATATAGTTGTTGGACACTGAGTGGTAGTGGTTTTGGTATGGACAGAAGGGCTTTGTCTGTAGTTGTCTTCTACATGAACAGTCTCCTGTGTTTGAACTGATAAAGCTGAAGGACAACTCCTCTAGGCAAATATTCTTTTGAATCTGTTGGGAAGGAAAAAAGCCAGTAGTATGCTTTATCAGAGGAGAAATTTTTATTCTTTGATTAATATTCTGGCTCTGCGTGGAACCTCTTTGCTACATAAGCCCAGTTATGTGAAGTGTAGCAGTAACTCGCATATGTGCCTACATAGAGGAGAGCATATTTCTTCTTTATGTGTTGTTCATTTGTCAGTATTGTAATATCTTATACCTTTCTCACCCATCATATCCCTGTAGAATGGGGTGAGAGGTCTTCCAGAAATTTCCTCTGAGTGGGTGATGATGCCATCTTTCACTGCTTTGTATCCATTTAGTACAACCAGCGGGGTCTGTCCCATCCACAGTGTGTAGATATTTCCGTAGATGTTGGTTAACTGAGGAGTTGATAACAGTAAATTAAAAAATGTAAACCAGGGAAGGCACACACTTAAATACTAATTGTAAGAGTGGTCTGTAGTTGTAACTAACCCATTTGCCATCAGTGAATTGAATTGCAGGTTTCAGAAAAAAAATAGCCTTCTGTTGTAACCTGCTTTAGGACCAGAGGGTATTTGTACTTTACGGGAGAGATACTAAGGACATGTCTCAGAAGACCACCTCTGAAAATTTCCCAGAACAAGAAAGAGAGGTTTTCTCTGTCGTCTCAGAGTTAGAGAACAAATGAACACAGGCAAAATCCCAGAGCTTTTATGTTTATTTTATTAAAAAACCAAAAATATTATATTTTCTTGCCTTAACTGAAGAAAGCAAAAAAATATTTTCCATTTTTTTTCCCATAGCTTCCTTATGATTTTTCTTGTTCTTCTCTATCGTCTTTCCTCAGATCATGCTTGCATTTTTCCTTAAAATAATTTGAAGCAAGTTTCTTACTTTAATACTACTAATAGGTTCATAAAGGAATCATGCTGTTAACATAACAGCAATACTTTTTCCTGCTTTGTTTTAGTAATAATCTCTTTGCTGCAGACAATAAATCTTTTTGATGTACAAATAAGAAAAGGAGACTTAGAGTGTGTTTTGGTCGTCTATTGGAGATTGGACCACTCATGGCCTGGAGGTGTTCCAGTGCCATTGGTGTCAGGCAAAGGAAGTTCTGCTAGAGGTGGTGCACAGGGCTAGATACCAACGGAGAAAAACATTGAAACTGCCAATGGAACATCATGATATTAACAGTGTGTGTGATAGTGTTATGTATGGATGTTACTGTATCCAAGAGGAGAAAGGAAATAACAAGGAATAAAGCAATTATGGTGTTTATTACTCAGAAATATTTTTTTCTGAGGGTCCTTGAATTCTTTTAAATTGGCTGATTATCTAGCTACAAAAAATAGTTTAAAGTTTAGACTGTTCCTATGCAATGTACAATATAAGTTAAATAGATCCAGATTAATTTGCATCCATAGCAATAAATAAATACCTTAGTGAGAGTTTCTCGACGAAGTTTGAAGTCCAGCAGCCACAAATTTCCAATGATGGGGAGGGGAACTGGTCCTGGAGGAAGCTGGGTACGCATCCATTGCAGCTTTAGGAACTGCAAAATCAGGAGACATACTACTACAGCTATAAAAAATTCAGCAATCCCCAGCATCTTATCCAAATTCTAGCTTCTCACTGGTTTTCGGTTGGGTTTGGTTTGTTGTATGTTTTCATATGACTTCCTCTGAAAATTAGGAGTTGTGTAGATGAGTTTGCCTTTACTGAAGTCAAATTCTTCCTGAAGATTGTATGTCTGCTTTAGCCATCTCTCCCTCCCTTACAATCTACGGTTTTCCCAAGCTGAAGTCCTTAGAAAACTGAAATATGTGGTCTCTTGCAGTCAGCCAAGCCACACCTACTCCCTTTTATGAGCTGTAATTGTGTTCTATCTCTGGTTTCCCTTAAAATTTTGTTTCCTTACTAGTATTGGATATTAGTACTGGGTCTAAATGCTAATTATTGAACTGTTATCCAAGGATATTGAGTATCTTGCATAACAATTTACTGATGCAGTTAGACTAGATCAGGTTGCTCAGAGCTCCATCATTTTAACTCTTCCTGCTACTAACAGGTACTTGGTCATCCCAAAGTGAAACCAGGTGGTATATGCAATCTTGGAGAGATTTACCAAGGTTTTCTCACAGTTTTCCTCCTGCTACGTGGGAGCTGTGGGCATGCTGACATATGGTAAGGCAAAGTTATTTCAGAAAAGCTTAGAATGAAGTTTACAAGGAATGGAAAAACAAGGAAGCTGTTTTACAAGAATTCAATATTCCTTATTTTAATATTTTCAGTTTATGTGAGCAGTAGCTCTTCACATAAATCTTGCTCGCTCTCCTCTGACACAAATTCTATTGCAAGAGCTCACCAGTTCAGATGACAGATGTTAAGTTTGGTTGCTTTGAACAAATGAAGAAACCTGCTTTTGTAATGGTGGGAATATTTTTTGTAATAGGAGTGGGAAGCATGTGCAACAACTGCAGAGGACAGGAGGACAGGGAAAGAACAGCATCTTTGGAAAGATGTGAAGCAAACAAATGATCAGTGTGGCATGCTGGGGGTGGAAAGGGTTCCTGCTATGCTTCTGCCCAGGGTATGTGTCATCTGCTATGCCATAAATATCAGGGCTCGAGGGTTTTTTTTCTGCTGCAGAGACAGACTCGGTGTGTATTAGAAAACACCAACTGGTTCCATGCTGTGCTTGCCACCTGGCCTGATGTCAAGCCAAACAGAGCAGACAACTGCTAAGTAGGTTGGTTCTTTGTTGTTTGTTTGGTTTTGGATTTGTTTTTTTTTTTGTTTTTTTTTTTTAGTGGAGACACTTATTTGGGTTTCTCAATTTAGCTGTTCCTTCCTGCAGTGTATCGCCTGACCTCTTAAGAGCTTTATAACAGGAGCTTTTAATTGGTTGGTGGTGTCAGAATTTCTTTCTGGGAAGAGAATTACACACAGTTGTCCAGGCAAGCATGGAGGAAGGGAGAGCATTGCTTTAAGCACAAAACTAGAGTGAACACAAGACTGGGAAACATGATCAAAGGACGTTCCCATTATGTGTTTCTGTTCAGTTTAGGTAAAGACAACTTTGCTTATGTGCATCATAAATAAATAAGGCCTCCTGTTGCCTCATCTGTGTTGTTGGGATCTGAAGATTTATGAGCTGTTTAGGTTGCATAGACAAAGTACTGGAATGGGACTTGAGAACTTCAAATCCTGTTTGTAGATCTGTTCATAGCTTGTCTGTGGTTCTCAGGAACTTGCTTTATCTCTGAGGTCCTAATCAACCCTAATACTCGCTTTTCAAAAGAGCTTTGAGATTGACTAATGAAAGCCAAGATGTAGACAGTAGCTATGACTGGTTCTGTTCTGTTCTTTCCCTGTCCCCTGCATTTGCTTCCCATTCCTACGGCCTGAAACCTTCATTAGAAAAGGATTTCTGAGCTAACTGAACATCTCTGTCATCTCTGTTGGTGAGCTCTTGAAATGGTATTTGTCAGATAAGAATGAGCAAAGCTTGCAGGGAGAGGTGCTGCTTACATGTACTGAAGATAATGGATCAAGGAAAACTGATTTTCCTCAAAACAACCTGCTTGCAAAGAGCTTCTCTGTAAAGACCTGCCTATACCTGCTTGTTCTCACCATTACTTTATTGGTATTTTGGCCCTTAATTCAAAATTCCTGCCATTAAGTGAGTTCAGTTAAATACTGTCGCTTCTGCATTACAGTGAATTGTAACAAAAGCATAGAACGCCTTGCGCTGGAAGGGACCTCTAAGGGTCATCTAGTCCAAGCCACCTGCAGTGAGCAGGGACATCCTTGAGCAAGTTGCTCAGAGCTGCATCGCTTTAACTCTTCCTGCTACTAATAACGTACCTGGTCATCCCAAAGTGAAACCAGGTGGTATATGCAATATTGGAGAGATTTACCCAGGTTTTCTCACATGGGATTGTAATTAATTTATTAATTTTCAGGAGTATTTCTGAGGGTGTAGCAGGCTGAGGCAGTATGCATCGCTGACGTGGGGAGAGCAGGGTTAGTGAGAGCCAGAGCCCTGGCTGCTAGGGAGGAAGTGACTGTTATGAACGTTCCTCATATTTTGTTTTTCTATTGCTTGCTGTTTGGTTGGGTGGTTGGTTTGTGGTGCAGTGCTATTTAGGTGAAAGCAATGCAAACCTCACACGGGTGCTGTGGCACTGTGTATCCTAATGGTGTGGGAGCTACTAAAGTCTGGTGCCCTTTCAGTGTTGCTGGGTTGTGAAGTTCTGTACAGTCTTGGCAGCTCTCCACAGTCAGCTGCGCATTTCATAGGCTAAACCACTGCACATCAAGTCAGTTACCCTCTTCTTGCTGAAGTATTGGGACCAAGTCATTAATACCGTGCAGACAGTCTTATTTCTGGCACTTCCTAACGTTTGAGCGTTTGCAGCTTCAGCATTCTTATTGACAGGTTTTCGGAGCAGTGTCTAGGAGCCTAGATGTTGTACTTGGGATGGCAGAAGTCATGGATAGAACAGACAATTTTGAGATAAGACTTGCTGAAATGGATGTTAGAGTTCTGTTTCTCCCTGAAAGGGAAACGGTAACCCTGAGCTCTACAAAGGTGGCTGAGAAGTGTTCAGCCCTTTGCGTGTTTGAGACTTTGGAAAAAGGTAACAACGCTCATCCCATTCACGTTCTTATTCGGGAAGCAACACAGGCAGAAATATTGAAGAGTTTCTGATTGCCCAGCACTGGGAAAGATATAATCCATTTTCAATGGTGTGGTAGTGCCCCAAACTTGAACAGCAGCTGACACAGGGCTGCATTGTCGGAGGACATTCAGAGAAGCTGGTAATTGTATGTATTCCTTTGATAGAGGGAGCTCGTCTAGACATAACTGAAAGGAAAAGCTCAGTATGGAGTGCAGGCTTTTTTTTTGATGGAAATGATCTGTGTTTAATGTTATTTTTCTGCCACCTTTCTTTTGTTCTGTTACTGGATGTAACATCCAGTAAGCAATAGCTGCAGAAATTCTGAAAAAGATGCAGAATAGAAAACAAATAAATGAACAGCCTGGAGGAAAATGCGAAATATTTGAATATTGTTCCTCCCTCTGATGTAAAAAGAAAATGAAAAATTAAATATTGAAAATTTGAAATGTTTCGAAACAACTATTTTGCACATACCCTACTTCAAAACTTAGAAAAATGCAACAAATGTAAAATCTTAGTGGTTTGGCTTTGTGGGTTTTGTTGTTTTTTTTTCCCCTCCTTTCCCTCCTTCTCCCCCCTCTTTTATGGCCTTTGCAACCTACCCTTCCTGGATCATCTGTGTACAGATATCTTGTACTGTACACAGAGAGCCTCTGCTAGCAGAACATACACAATTTAAAATTATAATGGAATTATCTCTTGGTTTATATAGTAGCTACCTGTGGTTAACGTGCTACTGGGCTAAACATTAATGCTTACCACTGCTCCTGAGACACTTTTGAGTCCCTGTGCACCATGCAGCCATCAAATGGGTGAATGTCAGCCCCTGGTGTGCCTTGGATTTATCTGAATCTCAGTGTCACTGAGTTGCTGTCTCCCAGTTCTCGGCTTTTTAGGTATTGCTCTTTTATTGTCAGTTCTTTTTCTCATCAATACTTGACCTGCTAGCTATTAACAATCTCAATAATTACATATATATCTGCTTTTGCCTATTTTGCAGGGTTTTAGTTTGTTCTCAGGGCTTTAGTTTATGGTCTTTCTTGCACGTAATTTGAAGCTTGAAGCTCACTGGTAAAATGAATATATCAAATGTAGTTTTGCAGTTGGGGATCCTGTTATATTGAGTACTTTCATCAATAACTTGTTTGATAGATGGAAGAGCGTGCTGATAAATTTAGAGCTGACATGAAAACAAGCACTATGAACTGCAAAAATTACCTGAAAAACTCATCTACTGTTCAATAAGGCTAGGGATAATGTAATTGCATACTGTGGTTTATTTCTAATTATATGGTGAAGAAAGAGAGTCTAAGTAGAAGCTGTGCAGATAAGGATTCAGGTTTTATAGCAGATCACAAACTTAAACATTAGTCAATGTAACAGACTCATCAAAAAATGCAAGCATTTGCACCTAGATTGGTTAAGTGTTGTTATATTCTCCAGTCAAGTTGCCATCAATAATGTTTTCATTTAGTGACTAGGTTATTCCTTGTTAGAAAAGGATGTGGAACTTTCAAAATCCAAAGTTTGACTTCTTGGTTTCCCTGAATGTATAGTGAATAAAGGAATGGTGACATTTATCTGTTATAAAAAAACAGAACTTGGAGAAAACACCCTTAAAGAGACTCAAAACTGCAGAGTACTGATAAAAGTGTCTTCTGATTTATTCGGGTAAGTAATGGGCTGAACTATGCATTTCAAAGCAGGTGCCTTTGTTTCCTCAGGACAGATTCATCCCTTTTCTTTCACAGGAGAAAGAGATTATTACCGGCAGACTTCAGTAGCAGGGAGATAGAGAGCATGGGAAAATGCTGCAAAATGTTTCAACTCGGAGAATCTGTGCTTGGCTGTTGAGGCAGATACTGTTTCGCCCATGTAAATCTGGTGTTTGTGGGGAGAGGTGACCAGCTCAGCTTTAAGTCTGAGTGACCACCTTCACCTGTTATTTTAAGAAGAGCATCTCCTGGCTTCTGCCATGGGTCAGGCCTCTGCAGGTACAGGACTGCAGACAGTTAAGATTAGATTTTGCTACAAAAAAAATGGAGAGATTATGTAGTGAAAAGAGCTCTGAAAGTGGAAGAAAACATGACATTGAAACAACATATAGTAAGATAAGTAGAGGTTGCAGCATGAAGTATGCAATATGATAAGCAGAAGTTGCAGCAGAGTATTGGGTGTGCAGTTTGCACATGGAATATTTCAGTACCTGAGGAAGGCCAGCCTATTCCACTAGCTTCACTCAAGAAATCTTCTAAGAACCGCTCCTGTTTGTAGTTTCTTGTGTTGCAGAGGTCTTTGTACACACTCCTTCATGTGCTGTGAATTAAAAATAAAGCAAAGAATTACAGACTCTGGCATTAATTCTGTCTGAGCAGAAGTCCTCCAGTTGAGAGAACGCAGAAACTCTAATGTGTAAAGCCTCATACCGGACAAGAACTCAGTCCTAACAGGCAGTCTGAAAACCTTTGCTGCTGAAGGAGGTATCCAGCTCTAGACCTGATATGAAAAGTAGCCAGCCAGTGGAGCTGTTGATAGGTGCTCCCAAACGGGCAACAGAGCTCTTATCTTGGAGTGTGGTGATTCCTGAAGAGTGTTGGCCTGTGCTCCCTCTTGTCCTGTACTCTGTGGGAGAAGACAATCTACTGCTTTCAGCAGGACTTGGGCTGAGCCAAAGCAACGGCTGCTGTGTTTGCAGAGGAGCTCACTATGATTAACTTGCTGGGACTCCTGCTGCAGGTGGAGTTGTGGCCACAAGGTGAACTGCTGCCCACCAGGTTGCTGAACCCTCACCCATGTTGTTCTGAAGACCCATACCTCTAACAATGCTCTCCTTCCTCTCCCACCACAAGGATTTTTCCACCTGTAAAATGAGCATAAGAGCACTTGTCCCGAAATTGTTACGGACCCCTGAGTCAGCACACTGCCACCTCCCCTTGGGATTTCCAGTGTTCTCCTAGAACATCTGGCACTTGCATCTTCCTATGCTTGCCAGTCCCTGGGCAGCCACTGTTGGGAAATGCTGCACATGCAGGTGAGGTGGAGCCTGTTATGCTGCTAGGCAGCAAGCTGCTGCAGGCTGTGGTAAAAGGCAGCACCTGGGATCTAATGCTGGCTAGAAGTCTCTCTTGACCTATGTGTCCTTTAGGCTGTGGTCTCTAGTAATTATGTGACACAGAGGTGAGAAAAATCTACTCTGAGTCCAGAAGAGGAGCCACAGCTGAGGAAGTCAAATGTCAGGGGCTTCTAGGGTTAAACTAGAGGGAGATTCTTTGAATAAGCTGCTGTGGGGAAGCCATCTTAATGTTCCACTTTTCTTTGACATTATAGCCAGGTAAAGAGTTTGCTGTGTGAAATGGCTGTGCTAGTTAGAGGGAGCTGGAGGAAATTTAGGATACAGCTTGACCTGTGTGAAATCCTGTAATTTCCTTAGCTCCTTTATTGCACTGGAGTTTAGTCTTCGACCAGTCATGGTAGGGGGCTGGAGGAAAAGAGAAAATGGTGCTTGGGGCACACTGATCCATGGTCCAGCCATGCTGGGTCTGAAGTAGCCCTTCTCAGACCACTTCCCTCAATACCATCTGCAGTGTAGGGTGTAGGGAGCAGTGAGAGGTGCTTGGCTGGCTTCTTCCAGATGCCCTGTGTTTGCAGGCTGGCCAATGGGTGAGCTCTGGTGTGTAGACCTGAGGTGCTCAGAAAAGTGCAGATCAGGATGCAGCCAGGCCTTTGGTGGGCAGAAGAAGGTTTTGATTCTATCAGAATCTTCGGAATCTTTCTGGAGAAGGTTCAGTGGTGGCTCCTGAGATGTGATGAACTTGGTGTTTCTTTGCATGTGAGATCTGTTGTGCCTTTTCTCGGTAGTACTAGCTGCATTTGATTCTTCACTGTGCTATTTATAGTATTGTTTGCTGTGGAAACTCAGATTACAGCACTGCCTTGTTCTTGATTCCAGATCACTCTTACACAAGACTACTGACCACTTCCTTTTGTCCCTGCCCTGACAATGCTGCATGGGGAGTGCTCCTGTCCTTGACTGTGGACGCAGTGCCTGGATGACAGCTGCAGCTTCATATCTGAGCTCTTGGCTTGCATGTAGTCAGTGCTTTGAGTGACATGTTCCATCAAACTGGTTGCTCAAAGGAATGTTTCTGAATGAGGTGCCCGCCTTCTAGCCTCTGCTGGATCTTAAAGTGATGGCAGCTATTAGCATATTGCAGCACAGGGGTGTATTAAATACAGTCAAGAATGGGAACGTTCCTCATTTTCTGGGATCAGGAAGTGTGGTCAGGAAGGGAGGAGAAAAATTCAGAAAGCTTAAATGTGACAGGGGACAGTTAGGAAGAACAATATCAAGCCATTTCAGCAGACGTTCACAGCAGTTTTCTCAGCGCTAGTTTTGGAGGTCTGAAATGACGATAAGCATAATTCTCCTCTCCTTGGTTTTGTTTCTTTTGGGTGCACAGTTCCTGAAATTGCAATGGAAAAGTCGTGGATTTCCTCCTGGACCAACCCCATTTCCCATCATTGGGGGCCTGTGGTGGATAAAGTTTAGAGCTGATCATGGGAGTCTGAAAAAGGTAGGTATTTGCAGATGTGAGCTGAAGAGCTATTGAGGCAAAAACTGTAAAAACTAGTGATGGCTGTTGACAGGCTAATGTGGTAGCAGGGAGGACTTAATCCTGAGGGAAGGTGAATCATGGAAGTTAATTAAAGTGCCTGAATAAGTTAGACACTGCAGATTTCACATACATGACAGCTACTATGTGTGCAAGTTAAGCAGAACTGAGGACAGTAATTTTGATTCAAAAGAGACATTTTTTTTTTAAGAGAAGCCATTTACCTTGAAAGAAAAGTGTTTCTCTGATTTCCCACCACAGTCACATACAGAAAATCTTCTAAAACAATGTGTTTTGGGTTCATAAGATGTGAAAAGCACGCTAGTATGTCTCCTGCTATCGTGGGATAGAAAGAAGAATGCATCCCATGTGCAGCCAAAACCTTAGCTCCATTGTTTTTATGAAGTCTAGTCTGGGAATTGCTCCTTGCAGATGAGCTAAGTGTGCAAATGATGGTGAAAGAAAGGAACTGATGGAAATTAGATCCATGCTAAGCATGTTAGCACAGGTCCTTTCAGTGCTCACATCCTCCACTGAGCCACTTCACAAAAAAATCCAATGTGTCCATATATTTTTCAAGCTGCAACCTAACTTTAAGTGTAACATGCAAGTCAGGGCGTACCTGGTTGCAGCTGGAGAATGTTGACTTTGGGGAAAAAGGAACTTAAAAGATCTTGATGTTAAACTTTTCTGGTGGGTACATGTTCACCACAGTGGAAAGACAGAGGTGCATTGTGTCTTTGCCTAGAGTCAGGGAATTTGTCCTTGCTGAATACCCAGAGGGTTGCCTGAGAGCAGACCCCATCACTAGCCAAGCAGATGTGGGATCTATACTCAGATGCCACAGCTTACAGTAGTTCTGTGTAAGAGTGGGTGAGGTGTTGGCATTGAAATTTGAAATCTGCAGTATTAGAAGGAGAGTTACATCTGGAACATGTAGTTTCAAGAAGTTTTAGTTGTTGGCTGAGGCAATGAAATAGGAGCTGAAAACTGGAGTCAAGAATGGGTAGGTGAACTTTCCTGTGAAACCCAAAATGTATCTGTAAACACTTGGTCAGAGGCATTTTCCTAACTGTTATTCTTGCCAAGGCAACTCAAGCCAAGTTTTTAAAATGAGAAGAACATCTTTTATCATTTATATTGCTGTGAATAGTGGGCTCCCAGAGAGAGCCCAGAACCCTACTGTGGTAAGTAGTCTCACTGCAAAACAAAACCAACATCCCTTTTCTCTTCATGAGCTCCTGAGTAAAGTCATGCTGGAAGACAGCAGCCTAGCCCACCATGGGCTTGATGTTTCTCCCATGTTTGGTTTTTTTTTTTTGGCATTGATCTAACCTACAGCTGGCAAAAAAATATGGCAACATCTGTACGCTATGGCTGGGTCACAAACCTATGGTGGTACTGTATGGATTCCAAGCTGTGAAGAATGGTCTCACCACCAACTCAGATGATGTTTCTGGACGACTACAGACCTATGTCTTCAACAAAATGGCAAATGGAAAAGGTAAGGTGTTCCCATCTTTGGAAGGCTCCATCCTGACTTTGTTCCATGTTTTCCTTACTGATAAGCTCTTAGTTCTCAATTCACCCCATTGGTCTGCTCGGGGTCAATGATACAATTCTGCAGAATTACTCTAAGTTGTCTCCAAAGTCCCACTGTCACACATATATTTCAGAATCTCATCAGAGCAGCAATATTTCTACCTACCTATATCTTGCTTGTCCATTCATAGTGTTGTCTAATAAATCTGTGTCCTGATTTGAAATAATCTGGAGCTTGCAGCCACCTCTGCAAGCTGAGGCTAAAGTAATTCTTTGTGCTCCCAGTTGTTTGTTTATGGCAAAGGCTGCTGTAAGGAAAGCACTTACAGAGCTGTTGAACAAGGTCTAGCCTTTTGGGAAGTCTGAAGGTACAGGAAGGTCATGGGAGCATTAAATCCATTAGCCAGACTGTAGGTGCAATATATCCTTGTTCAGAGCTTTGTATAGTGCTATCATTTGCATCAGACGCTGCTGAATTACAACGGACAGAGAATAAAGAGGGTGCTGCATTTAACACAGAAATGCTTGGACTTGTTTCCACCAGCCTCTTATGGAGAGGGAATAGAGCAGATGCCTTTATCCTCAGTCAGGATTTGTTGCATGTGCACTACAATCTGTAAAGCCTTAATTTATAACACTAGCTAATGTAAATAGAGAAAAACATCTTTAAGGAATAGAGATGATTAAGTCTAGGGTCATTTCAGTACATTTGGAAGGGTCTTTGTTGTCACCTTTTATTTGGGTGATGTGGACTAAAGTAGCTGGGCTATGACAAGCTGCCCTTGCCCTAGCAATTTGTAGCAGGGATGGCTTTAACAACCAGCTGCTGCACAGCTGCAAGTTTGCAACTCTGCAACACAAATGCCTGTTGGACTGGCTCCTTGTCTGCTAGTCCAGGCTCCCAGGACAAGAGAAATGATGAGGAGAGCGTTACTTCAGACAGTGGTCAAGCAGCTGTCTCGAGAACCTTGCTGATTTTCCCAGGGGAGGCATGGCCTTAACTGGTGGAGGAGTGTGCTTCCTCAACATGATGATTAAATGGTTTATGCTGGACTGTCTTCTAGGACACAGGCTCACAGCACAGGGGCCTGGGATCCCTCCCTGTCCCACAATGAGACCTCTGGTCCTATGAAGCTGTTTGTAGATTGGCTAAAGCCTGCTCCTCCTACTCTGGTTCTTGCTAGGTGGTTCTTGGCCTGGCTTCAGTGTCTTCCCAGGAGAGACCTGGACCAGGATGGGAGCTTAATATCTGGTGTAAACAGCCTGGTAAAAGCAGGGTCCCCTAAAAGCCAGAGACTGCGTAGCACAGACAAACTGTGCTCAGAACCAGTTATTGGCTCAAGCCATTGAAGAGTTCGTCTTTTTGAAGCACTACCAACAGGGAGATGTGATGATCTCCAGAAGGTTTGCATAAGGTTAAGAAGAACAAGCATAGGAAATGCCCAAACTTCCCTAATAAGCTTTGCAGTAATCTCTGTTGGCTCTGGGTAGCTTGGTGAGGGACACTGTCGTATTTTCAGGCAGTAGAAATTTGAACTTACCTGAAACTTGTTGAGGAAATCTGTCTTTGCCACTCATGCAGAGTTGACATGTGGCAACATCTGCAAGAACACAATGTCCATATGGGACTGTTGGCAAGCATAGGTTATGAGTAAGTATCAGTTGTTATTAGAAGATTGTACAAGATGATAAATGAGATCTTGTAAGAGACTGCATGAACTGGGCTATAAGGCTTTCAATGTGAACAAGGGTTTGCACTCATTTCTGCTCAGAACACGGGCAAAAAGAGGGGAACACCAACCCACACTATCCTTGCAACTTGTAGCAGGCTGCTGGGTGGAGTTTCAAGTAATGACTGCTGTTCTTGGGTGCTTCAGAAGGAATAGGACTAGTTTTGGAAGGCAGGTGTGTGAGTTATGAGATTTGAGTGGGCTATTTGCGGGGATGGGAATATGTCAACCAAGTGGTTTTCTTTTTGAGTAGAAGCATGATGAAAAGATGACTCTTAGTGTGCATATTGTTTACTATTCTATGAACATTAACATGACATAAAATTGATTATTGATGGCCGAAGGTGTCCTGGTCTCCAGTGGTCTCACCTGGAAACAACAGAGACGTTTTGGAATTGTAACTCTCCGAAAACTGGGAATGGGGAATAAAGGAATGGAGCACGGAATACAAGCCGAAGCCCATTATCTGGTTGAGTTCTTCAGGCACAAAAATGGTATGGCAATGGATGAGGTGCTTGGGAACAGCATTTGGGTTTTTGACAGAGTGCACGGTCTGCCCCACTCTAAGGGCAAAGACAGGGTTTGGTGCACAGCTTAGAGTGCAATCAAAACTGTCTGTACAGTCAGACCTCAGCAATGTGTATTTTGGTATCAACACCAAGATCATGATTAAAAATAAATAAATAAATGAAAGAGATAAGAAGGCAAACAAATAAACAAGTCTGGGAGGTAAAGACTGGAGGCCTTCCTCTCATCTTTTCAATGAGATTTATCTTCTGTTATGTTTGCCAGTGAATTTTGTGTGTTTCAGTGTCACAGTCTAAATGGCATAGAGGACATCTGTTATAAAATGGCATAGTGATCTTGCTTCCAAAATAGCAAAGGAGAAGAAAGTGCTTTGGAGATGAATGGTTCTCTCTATCTGCAGGAAGAGCTATCGACCCTTCCTTCCCCATTGTCCACGCTGTCTCCAATGTCATCTGCGCTGTGGTGTTTGGACACCGTTTCTCCCTAGAGGATGAAACCTTCCGCCAGCTGATTGAAGCATTCAGCTGTATGGTGGCTTTTGGGAACAGCTATTTTTACTATGTGAGAAAATTATTTAGTTAATATGCAAATTATTTGATTATTGAACACATTACTTCTTGCATTATTATGTGATATTATTAGACTTATTGCATTATTTAATACACATTAAAGGCTGCTAAAAATTCTGAGTATGAATATGAACTGGACCTGCTGTGCTTTGGGTTTGACATCAGTCAACTATTGTATTAATATTATATTAATAATCTTTATTAGAGTTTCTCAGCAAAGGTGATGTGCTTGGGATACTGAAATAATCTGTAATGGAAACGCCAGTATTGTTAAAGTGAAAAGGTGACAGAATATGTCAGAATAAAAGAGAATGGTTTTAGTTTGGGGTTGTTTTTTTTTCCTGTGTGCCAAGGTGATATATATAAACATTAATATTAAATTTATTAATACATGTTAAACCTGTCTACAAAAGTAGATTCTTTTGTTGGTGAATTAACAGGGCAAGAAGAAGCAGAATTATGCAGTAAGGACAGGAAAGAATATGGGGTGGAAATGGCATTGTCATTGATTTGTGGTTTTCGTGTCATCTAACTTACCCATCTGTGTTGAATACTTGCTCCACAGTTGTGCGAGATTGTCCCATGGGCTGCAGCCCACTTCCTGGGACCTGTGCAGAAAGCATCATCTGCCTGTGAGTTTGTTAAATCTTTCATAAGGCAGGAAATCAAAAGGCACAGGAAAAGAGGCATAATGGGTGAACCAGAAGATTTCATTGACTTCTACCTGGATCAAATAGAGAAAGTGAGTCATTTATGCTGACTGTGACACAGATCCTATCGTGACAGATTCCCTGCACCTTTCCTGCCATTGTCTGTACATAGCGATGTTATTGCAGAGCTCTACAGATACAGTTTAAGCACTGCTGTCCTATTCAAATATGAACTTAGAATAACTAGTTTAATAACTTATTGTAGAAGTATAAATGAATTAAATTGCTTTGTTGTTATGCTGTGGAATCCTTAGTGGAGGCTGAGCAGTGGGCAGTAGGGAGGAGGACTTTGAGAAGGTGCAGATATATTTGGATGGCTGTCTAATTCCAATTCTTTGTTATTATTAACATTTGCATTTATTATCTTTGTGCTTTGTACATAACAATGCTTAGTACCGTATGATTATCATAACAATCTTAGAATGATGAGTGTCTGCTCTGAAAAAATGCCCGAGTCTTTTAAAAGGATAACATATTATATATGCAATAGATAGCTGAAATCAGTGAATGTGCACAGAGTTGCAATGGTGGGATAAAACTACTTTGAAATGTTTTTTCTTTTCTGCTGTGAAAGTTAGGAGCAAGGCAACAAGTACTCTAGAAGGCAGCATAGCGGGACCTTAGGCACCTGACACTGCAACAGCACCTGTAATTTAACAGTTTTGACATATTTATTTGAGGAAGATATTTGCATAAACTTTTGTTTCACTCAAGTACCTAGATTTTCTCTGTGCTCTGGAAATGTTGTCTGTTTAGGTATGGTGGCAGTGCTGTGACACAATTATACCCCGTTTTACCTTTCTCATTGACACCCGTAGACTAAAAATATCCCCGATTCTACGTTTGATGAAGACAACATGGTGCAGTCTGTTTTTGACCTTTTCATTGGTGGCTCAGAGACCACTGCCACCACTCTGCGCTGGGCTCTGCTCTATATGGTGGCTTATCCTGACATCCAAGGTGAGTTGTAGCCATGAACAGGGGTATGTTTCAAGCAGAACAATTGTCCATTACTCCTTTTTGATTTTTTGGTTGCAATCAAGTTTTTTTTGAAGATCAAGCATTTTTTATTTTTTTTTCCTTTAAGGTCATATTTTTGAGCTGTGCTTTTAAGTAGAAAACTTTCAAAGATTTTTACATAATTTCAGGGATATTCAGATCCTGATACTGTGTTTTGTCTTGTTGATTTTTGCCGTGCAGTGTCAGTTCTGTAAGCATATGATGGAGGATACAGGTTGGCTGAAAACTCTTGAGGTGAACTATGAGCTTGAGTTAGGGAAATATGATGCTTTTCTGGTATCCAGAGTGTGTAATAAGGATATATTATTTGTGCTCATTAACTGAGACACCAGTTGTATTTCTGTATAATGAGTGTATTTATTGTAACATATAGGAATATTAAACAGAGAAGGAAGACAATAATGGGAAGCTAAAAAGATGACTGGAAAATTCTAGACAAGGCCATAGTTGCACACTAGCTTAAAAATCTTTGACTTTTTTGATACAGGGCTTTCAGAGGTGATGAACTGCAAAGCCATGTCCATATTCTTGACTCTCGGGTTAGAAATTCTTCTTTTTGTGCTTTTGGTGCTAGAATGCTGGAGTCCTATGCACATACACCTTTGAAATTCTAACAAAATAAAAAGCAAACAAGACCTCTTAGATTGCTAGACTAAGCATGAAATTTGCCTCTGAACCCTCTGTGATTGTATAAACCCTGTTATTTACTGAAGCCCAGATAACAGCCACAAGAAATTAACAGTTGATGATGGTTTTGGTAATATTATCCTGCTTGAGTTCTCAGTGTTCCATGTGTGTATCAGCTTGATAGGAGGCTCCCGTGCAACATGCTCATTAGTGTGCTGTGAGTCTGTATGTAACTAGAGCAAAAATATACAATAGCTTGAGTAACTGAATTGATCTCTTAGGAAGTTGTTCTTGTTTTATTTACAGTTTGATCTTCTTCCTTTAACTATGAAGCTCAATAAATCTGTTGGGCTTGTGGAAAGATGATTTGAAGATAGAACCTATAAACTAGGAAATACCCATGTGTAGTAAAATCAGAACTAGATAGTTGTATAAATGCATTTATATTTTAAGATATGGCAAGTATAAATTATTTACATATTGTATATTTTCTTTCAATACTGTAATCCAAAAAGGAAAAGAATGCTCTGTTTCATGCAAAACAGTGTTCCTGTATTTATGTGGTTTGGTTTAATTTATTTATTTATTTGTTTATTTATTTAAGAAAAAGTCCAGAAAGAGCTAGATGCTGTTCTGAGTCCCTTCCATCCCATCTGCTATGAGGATCGGAAGAAGCTGCCTTACACCAATGCTGTGATTCATGAGATCCTGCGCTTTGGTAGTATTATTTTAATCACAATTCCTAGACAAGCAATGAAGGATACAACTGTTTTGGGATATAGGCTTCCAAAGGTATAAATATCCTTTCTATTCCATCATGATTTTTGGCCATGAGTTAAGCTCCTTGTAGACATGTTTTCCGTTAACCCCTTTTCCCTCCAATTAGGACAGATGGGTGGTGGTGAGAGCACTGACAGAACACTTTTCCCCTCCCATGCCCTCTGGCCAGTGTCTATTGTGACTACTCTTGCCAGAAGCACAGTGTCACAACCCTTGAACTAAAGTTCTGTGAGAGTGCTGCAGAGTCTTATTTTACAAGAGCCTGGGATTTTGAAATGCTTAATAAGCATTTGAGCTCTTATGCTTTCAAAGAGACCTTCGAGAAGACTTATCAGAAGTGGTGTCAGTAGGGAAGGTGCAGAGGACTGTTAATACTGGGATGTTGTCTGCCACATGGACAAATGGCAGATGGAATGGTTTCTTCATTGGTGATGTCCAAGACAATACCAAGTGTCAACTCAACTTCATTTGCTTAGGACTACTTTTTTTTTTAATTATTACTTCTCTGGCATCAGATTTGAAATATAATGAAGATGTTTCCCCACAGCTTCCGAACTGCCACCTAACCTCAGATAAAAAGCTTCTGCCAGCTTCTTTGTCTTGTCCAGCCTTCCAAAACTTAACATCAATGCCAGACCTCTCCAAAAGCACACATGGAGCATCTTCCTGCACACCCCTGCTTCATGGTGTTTCTCATGCACACCTTCTCCATTGCCACCTTGAGAAGGATAATTTGAAATACACTATTTCATTTCCAGGGAGCTTTGTTCTTCATTTGTCAAAACCTGTCAAAGCTTGTCAGAAGTGGGAAAATAATTCTATTAGGTTTAGAATGAGGTGCTGAAGAACTGCAGACCACTCATTGTGTTGCATTTGCTAACAGAAAAAAAAGGAGACTTAAAGGAATACATGAGGAAAATTGCTGAAGCTGAAATACTTTCTTTCCTTATTTATTTTTTGAAGAAAAAAAAACCACCTCAGAGCAGTTTGAGATGAAAATTTGTTTTCCTAATAAGAAAACATTTACTTCTGTTGCCTTCTCATGTGACCAGCAGTGTGCTGAATTATAGCTGGAATCTGTTTGTGTCTTTTTCTTCTTGATGTATGAGAGACAGAGCTGAGCCAACAGCATCTTCCTTTCAGGGCACAATGATTATGGCAAACATAGACTCAGCCCTTTTTGACCCTGAATACTGGGAGACCCCTCACCAGTTCAACCCTGGTCATTTCTTGGACAAAGATGGAAATTTTGTGACCCGAGAGGCCTTCTTAGCCTTCTCAGCAGGTAGGTGCACTGATAATTGAACCTGTTTGTGTGGGTTAGATTGCAAGTGTGAAGCTGTATTATTTTCATAGTGCAGAGGCCAAAGGGAGTGTAATCCCAAAGTACAGGAGCACATGGTTTTCCCAGCCCAGAAAAATGTTTGATTACCAAAATTAATTGTTTGGTAATTGTACAAACTCTTGGTCTTAGATTTTTGTGAAAATGCAGAGAATGTAGTAAGGCCCTAGAATTGCCAGTAATTTGGGGATTTGAGTCCTTACACTGTTGTTCTCTGCCATCCTCTGCACGTGCCAGGTTACAGTGGCTGTTCTGTGGCAGGCAGCTCTTCTGGAGCTGTTTTATTTTGTATAAATAATTCAGTATTGATCACCACAGAAATCTGAAGCTGGATCAAATACATCCCAGATGGCTGTCTTTCCTGGGGAGCTTGTGGAGTCAATCTTTTGCCTAGTGTGTGAGTTTATAGACACCTCAAAAAACTCCAAAAGTTCTTGGGGATCATGTCAGGCTGGAATAGCCTGGTTGTCAGAGCCCTCAGCTGAGATGTGGAATTATCAGGCTCAGGTTCCTGGCCCAAATTGGGCAGAAGAGGAATTTGACCATTGGTTTCTCCCATCCAAATTGAATAGCTAATCCCACTATGTTTCAGGGTCTGTCACTACCTTTCTCTGTCTGGAAATTCTATCATGGACACAGTTAACTGATAAATTGGGAGAAGTTTTTTCTTTAATAAGTTGTCTTCACTGAAGACATTATGTTGGAAAATGTCTAGTCAGATGTAGAAAGTGCTCTGTATTCTGATTTTTCATTGCTGTTAATGAAGAAAGGTCAGCCTGTACCAAGTGCAAGCTGTGAGGGTACCTAAAGGTACTTTCTTGACATTCTCGTTTGGAATCAAGACACTGAAACTCAGTTTATAGATTAGGAAGTAAAGTATGGCACTATTGTGAAGCATCTCTGGTATCTTTTCCTGTAATCAGGGCAGACCCTGCAAAAAAGAATTGCAGACATCTCAAATGTTCAGTCACTTCAGTTTGAGAGAAAAATGTCACATTCAGCAAAGACCTTTTGATCCTTGATGAGGTTGAGTGATGCTGGGAAGCAGGTGATGGTTACAGACCTCTGTGAGGGCTGATTGCTTTTTCCCTTCTTCCTCTGCAGGCCACCGTGTGTGTCTAGGAGAGGTGCTGGCAAAGATGGAGCTTTTCATCATCTTCTGCAGCCTGTTGCAGACATTCAAGTTCACTCCACCAGAAGGAGTTCAGAAGGTCAACACGGACATCGTCTTTGGGAGCACAATGAAACCCCATCCATACAAGATCTGTGCAGTTGTTCGATAGGTTGCAGGGTATTGCAGGGTTGAGAAAGCAGCATTGCCATAGGTTTGCTAGTGTGCTGCTCTTTTCTGCAGCATTTGTGTTTTTCATTTCTAACTCAAATTCAGTGTGAATCTGTCCTTGTTGTGTTAGATAACTAAGAAGCCGGCCCTGAAAAATGCTCTAGTTTTCCTTTGTCTGGAAAAATCTCTGTACATTTTTCTTCTGCTGTATTACAAATGAAATACAGAAAATGATTACGGTGTCTAGTCTTACTAGAAACTCAACGGGAATCTTACTGGAGGGAGAAGGAATATCAAAGCCGGGTGTTGGGTGGGGAGGGTTCCCCTCACTCCCATGCATTCTCAAATCTCTAGTGGGCTATAAAAGTGCTCTTCCCAGAGGTGGTGGCTCTGAGCGTTACCAGAGCCTCCAGGTGTGGCTGCATGGGGGAACAGAGTCATGGAGGGATGTCTTGACCAGGTATGAGCCAGCTGATTTGTCAATTTAGCTGAGAGCCATGTGGAGGTGATAGCTTGAATCTGGAAGTAACAGAGCTGTGATGCTGCAACCCTTCATTTGAGTGTCAGCCTGGCGACTTGGACAGAAGGCAGATTGAAATTGAAGGCAAACCCCTCACAGTTCCTGGGGAAGAGTTGTAGAAAGGAACCCCATTGCTAGTGAAACAAAGTAGGTGTAAATGGTAATGGACCAGTGGGTCGCTGGAAAATGGAAATTTATTTTTTTCTTTGCTGCGATGTGTTTGAGAGACATTTCTCTGAAAAAGGGATTCCTCTCACACAGTGGAGTTCGTAATGCTAATGGTGCATAGTAGTCTAGGCTGGTCTCTATTGATGCCTGAAGGTGCCATTAAGGGGACTGATTGCAGTCTTGAGAAGCAAAGCTTGGCGCCTGCAAAGACGGGTCAGGGCAGGAGAAATGGCTGTAGTGTTTCCCAAGAGCTGTGTGAGAATCAAACTCCTTGAGAGTTTTCTGTGAGCACAGGGGCAGCTGAACACAGCCTTCCACCAGCAGAGCTGAAGCAGCTCTGCTAAGACTCCTGAGTTAGGAGTGCCTGTTAGTCCGGCACGCGTGTCACAGGGAGGAGCTGTGCAAGGTGAAGCTGGCAGAAGCAGGAACAGTGCCCAAGCAGGGCTAGTGAAGAGCAAGTACCAGAAACCACTCTCACTGTGGGATTTGCCTTGTTACCCAGTAAGATTTAAAAATCGAGGTCAGTGTGAAGGCTACCTGGGGATGCAGCAAACACCCTCTTGGTTTACCCTGTTTCCTTCCCCGAGGAAAAGACTTTACAATTGTTATTGCAATTATACTTCAAAGATTAGTCGTCAGTTCTTTATTTTGTTAGAGTTTTCTTCCTTTCCCCCTTCTTTCTCCTTTCCCCCTTCTTTCCTGCTGTTGGTTAAAAAAATTATTCCTTTTTGTGAAGGAGCTCAGTATCATAAGGCTTAGCGCTCTTTTCTCAGGCTTCTAGGTAGGGGCTGAAGTGGGTGCTTTTGTCATGACTCCCACAGATTTGAAGATCACGCTGCTGCTGCAGCTACTTGGAGCTTGGCAGGAGAGATGTGTAAGCACAGTGGGTCAAGCAGATCAAGCTGATGTGTTTTGCCTGCTCTCTAATCTGTGTCAGCTCTGTGTGATGCTGCATCTTGTGGTGTTGATGTAGTTTCTGTTGGGAGTAGAGGGTGGGTTGTGAACTACTGCAAAACCAGGAATCAGTTTTTCTGTTAACATGAATATGGTGTTGCAGAAATGGGGCGATTGGGTACTTGGTGTCTGCTGTGTGGACACCCAAGTCTCAGGCCTCTCTGTGAACACAGGACATAGGAGAGACTGAATAAGAGGTAAGGTTTAGGAACAAGCACACAGGATATGTGTTGCTTTAAATCTTTCTTCACTTAAAGTCACTTAAAAAAAAAAATCCAATGGAGATAAAATTCCTTTACAAAGGACCTGTATCTCCACTGGGAAATTTTTTTAAGAGACTATAAGTGGAAAAAGGTTTTTATATGTTACTGACTAGCATTTATGAATCTGCATTTCTTAATTCTCTCACCACATCTTATAGGTCCTCTCTGGACCCATTAGGGTCTGGAGACCACAGGTGAAAAGCTGGTGGTCTGGACTGTGTTCTTTCTGATGGTGGTGGCTTGATATTGGAATTTCATTTTCCAAATGGGAAGGTAAAATCTGTGGTAAGCAAAAGGCAACTTGGTAGATAAAGCAAGAAACTAGTTAGCAGTGGAAGTGTTTTTACTCAGAAGTAATCTGGTCTGTTTAACTCAGCTCCAGACTTGTATGTCTATATAAAAAAAAAAGAAGCTTGAGACTTCTGCTCTGTATTCTTAGTGGAACAAGCTACATGTCTGTTATTTCTGCTCATAGCAAGGCTGCAGCTCAGAGCTGGCTCATGACAGCGCTTTCCTCCCCTGGGCTGTGAGAGCACCAAAGCCTCCTCCAGAGGAGGACTGATCTGTGGACAGTCCATGGAAGTGGATCTTCTCAAGACTGGCACCAGGATGGGGTTGAGTGATTGGTGTTGTATAAAATTAAAGCAGCCTGCACCTAGTCCAGTGAAACATGGTTTTGCTCATCTCCCACCATGGCCAGCTGCAGCAGCCCATGTGTGCTTCCAGCCTGGGCAGATGTGCTGTTTTTCTGGACCTAACTTTAGGGGGAAACATGTGAGGGTCCTGGTGAGGTGAAGACATTGGTCTCTGATCTGTAGAGGGGCTGTGAATGTGGCTGCTCTCACTGCTTGTTAGAAGCACAACCCGAGGCTCAGTGTCTGGGGTAAGGGGCAGCTGCAGTGATGCTCTTCTTCTGTGCCCTCTCTCTGGCAAGTCACCTGCCCTCACTTAGGAAATGGGGGAGGGCGGAGGAGCATATCCTGCTTCTGTGACTTCCCCTGGCCATGCACGTCCTACTGCTGGGCACAGAGACCCTGCATGGCACCTTGTAGATACTTCAGGTTTGCAGAAAAGATGCTGGGTGCAGGACCCTTTCCATTCCCAGTTTTGGCAGATCGCTTGCAGAAATTGGAGCTCCTACAGAGGGTTTCTTTTTCCTTCTAGAGCCCCCTCAATGGCGAGCAGGTGGAGCAGAGGAGGAGGGAGAAGGCTGGTCTGATCCTGGGGAGGGTCCTCTGCTCTCAGCAAGAACTGGCATGAATCCAGGGTATTGTCAGGTGACATTCTACAAGAAATGGGAGGTGCTGGCCCTCTTCAAGGGTCAAGATTTGTTTTTATGCTTCTGCTGCCCTATTTCTCTTTATCTGTTGATGTTCACCTCTCTCAGATGGTATCTAAAAAGATGTGCTTTCCTAGCATCACTCCTCAGGGCAGGGTGGCACGCAGGTGACATAAGGAAGATGGCCTGAAACCCTGTTATTAGGAGGGTGAGCTCCCACTCTGAACAACTGCCTCTAGCACTTGCGTGGCAGACACCACAGCAGTTGTGTGATTTGTGGGTGGCAGGTGGAGACTATTCCTGTAACTGAATTTGGGGCATGGAACATAAGGAATGGGGTGTAGACAAGCTGCCATGAGGCTGGTAGAGCACAGACCACAGCGTGTTTCTGTTCAAAAGCCTAAGTGGAAGGCAAACAGATACTTTTTTCTGAGAGCTGAAAGGAAAGAGGGAGAAGAGAATGGGCCAGCAGCTGTTCTGGGGAGAGGGAAGGGAGGAGGATTCACTGGAAGAAGGATACCTTTCTGTTCTGCTAAGCTGTCAGCCAGCTCTAACCCCTCCGTCCCCAGGCATTCAATTCTCACTCATGGAAATTGGCACATGCACACATCAGGCTTCCCTCTTCCCTGTCCTCCAACACTCTTGTATGAAGAAGAAAGCAACTTGTATCCTCTTTAGCATCTCCTCCCAGACATGGCATAGCTGTTTGGCAGCTGCCTTTCTAAATGCAAGCAGTTCATGTCTAGGCTGTGAGGTGCAATCTCCAGGACATGGCTAATATGTGTGGAAGAGGCAGAATGAGCCTGGAGACCCAGAGGAGATGCACAGTGGCCAGACAGGATTGCTCAGAAGGGATGGAGGACAGATGGGGCTGCAGGTGAGCCTCAGGTCCCATGAAGGTGTTTGCATCCCTTCTTCCAAGCCATGTATGTGGAATCTGTTAGGTTTTTCTTCAGCCCATGAGAGTAACAACACTGGGGAAAAGCATCACTGGTAGGTCTTGCAGTGCATGTAGCATAGTTGTCCTGGGTTAGAAAAGAGATGGAGCGTGGCAGAGACCGTGCCATTCAGGACTCATGTGGAGCCTGGGCTGATCCTCTTGAAGTCTCCCACTGCCACTTTCCAATATGAAAATCTTTGCAGGCTGTCCTCAGAGTTCTTGAGCATGACTTGTGATGGACTTGGTCCCCGTGGTTGGGCTAACACCTACACAGGAGTGGTTAGGGGCATGAGAATCTGCAGGAGAACACCCGTGCCCCTGAATGTGGGTGTGGGCTCTCTGGATGGTGATGTGGTGGTATCAGCCTCAATGCTGCCCCTCTACATGTAGGAGATGGGCACCTTCAGCTGGTGTTTTCTCACACCCCAGGGATGAAAATCCCGGTAAGTTAAGCATATCTCCTGGATGCCAAACAGCCAGTCAAACAGGGCCAGAGCAATTGCCCTGACAAAAATGACCAGGAAATCACTGTCCATGTTGTCCTCCTCACAGAGAATATTCAGGAAGGACAGAGTCATTTTTTCTGGGGGATGTCATCCCAGAACAGCTACTACAGACACACCTGTAACTTTCCTCCTCCTAAGGAGATTTTGGAAAATACTAATTTCAGAGTTGGGAGTGGTTTGAGACAGAGAAAAGGGCAATTCCACAGCTGGAGGAACTGCAAGTCACACAAGTGGTCTCTGAAATGGATAGTTTAATTTCTCAGTTCAATCCCAGCTCTCAGTTCAATCTCTGGCCATCAAGGCTGTCAATACCTCCCTTCTGGAGTAAACCAGCTTGCCTGACACCTCACAATTTTTAATTTTAGCTGTAAATTCAGCCTGTGAGCAGCTCAGCCATCTCAGTGACTTCCCAGAGTGCCACATGGTCCTGTCTAAGCCAGATGAGATGAAGCTAAGATAGTGATGTTCCCAAGCAAGTGCTGAAGAAGTGCCAAAGCTGTGTTGTCTGAAATGGCACTCTCTGCAGAGGCATAGACTCTACCTCCACGAAGGAAAAGCAATCCACAGCTTCCAAATGGAGTTGCTCAGTTGCGTGACAGTGCTTGTGAAAGAAGCTCACAAAACCAGTTGTATTTAATCTTTATTCCTGCTGCAGGCAATACAGTGGGCATAAGCTCAGAGGCAGCTGGAGGGGGTGAAGAAATTTTGCTTACTACTTGATCATGAAGCTCTTGCAGCACTACTTATCTGTGCAGCGGAATAAAGAGTGTGTGGACATTTAGGTGTTTTGACATTCTAACCATCAAAGTTTTGTTACTAAATGACAGATTGGAGTAATTTTTGATTTATGTGCTCAAGGCACAAAATTAAAAGGTCCATTCACCTCTGAAAGAGTTTATATTTTAAACCATGAGGAAAAAAAATATTAAAGGAATAGCAGAGAACATCAGAATTGAGCAATAATACGAGGTGAGTGAAGGAGTGGTGCATGAGGTTGATGCATGTGATGCTACCAATGAGCTTGAACTTTTCAGTAATCCCACTGGCCTTGGGTGTGTAGTCAACCCTCAGGAGAATTTTTTTGTTGTTTTGGTTTTTCTGTTCTTTTGAGAGCCTTTTTATGAAACCAGTACTGTGGGATTTTTGTTACAGCAACTGTCATGGCACAAGGAGGCATATAATTACCCTGCACTTTTTATCCCTTGAAGAGCCAATGATTTATATCTCCAATGATGTCATATATGCTTAAAAACAAGAACACTTCATTCTCTGGGATGTAAAAGTGATAAAGAGGGAAGGACTAAGAGGCACAGAAGCTTCAACATCTTTTTTTTGTTGTTTTAGGGCAGTACCAGCAAAGCAAGTGAATCTATCCTCTCTTGATACAGCAGTTTTTCAGAGACAACATAGCCTTGTTAATCAGAAGTGAGATGTTAACAGGGAGTGTGGTGCTGGTATTTCTTGTGGTGTCTCTGCTACTTATGCAGTTTCTGAAATTGCAAAGGATGCGAAGACGATATCCTCCTGGACCAACTCCATACCCCTTCTTTGGAAATCTGCTGCAGATGAACTTCAGAATTCATCATGAGATCCTTAAAAAAGTATGTATTTTCAGGGAATTCATTAATGGACTCATAGGCTGTTTGAAAAGTAAATGTGATGTGGTAACATGGTCTTATTTTGAATGCTAGTGAGGGATTTATTCTAAATTGTATAAATGTGAAGATAGGTGGGGATCATCAAAATATCTATTTCTTGGTATGAAAATTTCCAGCTTACTATGAAACATGTCATTAAAAGCTTATGTGCATGTGAACAAAACAATACTGATGATAATATTCCTGTCTTATGCGCAGGAAAAGAATATATTTTAAATCAGAGTCTTTAATTCTGTGCAGTCCTTTGCATTGCTGTGTTGTGACTGTTGTGGCACTGGCAGTTTCTAAATATCCCATGAAATAGCTACTGAATGGGTATGTGCTTCCAGTACAGAAAGGAAGTATGGGGGCTTTTTTTATACTTATTCAATGGACTTTTCAAAAGATCCTAGAATAATTTGTTTTCTGACATACAGTTTTGTTGAGTTTTCACAAGAGACTTCAGTCTGCTGAGCCTGATTGAGCTTTTAAGTAGCTGAATTAATTCATTGTGTGTCTACTCTTAAACTCTTTTCTAAGTCCATTTGCAATGTACAGCTCTTCTAGAATTTGAATCCTAGTGTTTCATATTCCCTATATATAAAAATATTTAACATTTAAATATTTAAGTAATAGCACCTCACTTTCACTCTTCTCAGCCTTCCTCTTCTCTGGTTCTTCCTCATCCTGTCAGTTCTTTTCTCCTGAGTTGTGTATTTCAAGGCTAAGTAGTATGACTCCACAACATAAAATTATAGCCGGTGCATGTCTGTTGTGTTTTCTTCGATTTTCAACCTCCCAAACCTGACGAGTGCTATTGCTCAGCCCAAGATTTCTAAAGCCGTGAATTAGTTCTTCCAAAAATGAAATAAGACACAAATATGCAAGAGCGTGCATGTGAATGTTGGCTCAATGTGCATCTGTTCTCCTTTTGTTTATTCCCAGGCAGAAAAATTTTGTACTCCTCTAGTCCTGCAGTTCTTGGGATGTTCTGGCAACTCCCCACTCTTCCCAGCCCACTCTGCACTGCAGACTTTCTACTTTGATCTACTCACTGTTACACTTCCCTCAGCCATTTACTTTCCCAGATCCCTATTTTCCAGCCAGGGGAAAGATTGTCCTACCTACTTCTAGTGATGTTCGTGTGCACGGCATTATGGGGACTATCGCAGCTGAGCTAGAAAGGAGAGGGTGATTCCTTATTAACCCATCTCCTCATCTGTGCTTGCTACACTTAATGCACAAAGGGGAATCCGTAGATGGCTCCTGTAAAACTCATGAGCTAATGTTTTCTTCTTACAAGCATCTAAGAATTCATCTGCAATGAATTTGGTAAGACATGCAATAAATAACATCACAGACATTGGTAGTGTTGACTGTCTGACATTTTAGCAACATCTTCATCTTTAGTAAATGAGACTTTAGATTTAATACAGCTTGAAGGCAGGTTTCTATGTAAGAGCAGATTTGATGCTCTCTTCTCAGCCACCCTTTGGGCATCTGCCAAAGAAAAACATCTGGTTCATCTTGTTTGAGTTATATGTACTGGTTCTCACTCACGTTGTTCTGATGCTGCTTTTTTCTACAGATGGCCAAAATTCATGGTAATATCTTCACCTTATGGGCTTCGAACACTCCTTTGGTTGTCCTGCAAGGCTTTCAGGCAGTGAAGGAAGGTCTGACTGTCCATGCTGAGGATGTTGCTGGAAGGCCAATGAGCTGTATGTTTCAAGTTTTGACTCATGGAAACGGTAATTTTTATTTTTACAAATTCTATTCATGTGATTTAATTTGGTTTTGGAAACTGTTTTGGACCCTCTAAGTCCTTAATTTACAGTGGAAAAAAGATTAGTACTTTCATGAGTTTTTATGAAGCATCTTTATTATTATTTGTTCTGTCAGAACAGTAATGGCAGATTATAGCTGATCTAAGAGTCTCTATACAAGAGATAGGTGGCTAAACTAGAAGGGGAAAGGGAAAGGAAAGGAAGAAGAAGAATCCTGCCAGACTGTTGGCAAAAATCTGAAAAAAAAAGAAATAGAAGCTTCTTTGATGTATTAATTGTATCAATGCATGAATTTATAAAACATTAACAGCATTAGTTCATTATGATCCTAGGTGTTTTATTCTCTAATGGTCATCTCTGGAAGCAACAGAGGCGTTTTGGACTTGCAACAATGAGGAAAATGGGAGTGGGAAAAAAAGGCCAGGAGTATCAACTACAGGAGGAAGCCTGTTACCTGGTGGAACACTTAAAGAAAACAAATGGTATGTGACTCTTCTCTCACCCCTCTCAGATGTTGCTGAAAAATGGGCCATCTGTAGCTTTTGAAACTATTTGATAACAATGGATGCAAAGCCGTCTCAAAAGTCTGTATCGCGTGATACGCGTGAGCCGTTTCCTTGCAGAAGTGCTACACGTGAAACACCACAGAATGAGCTTAGAACTGAGATTCCACAGTCCCTGGCTGTTATTGTTATTACTCGCAGTCACAGAATAAGGGTAACATCAGTGACAAAACGTGTCACAACACCCCGTAACTCTCTGCAGAAAAGCAAGGCACAAAACATTAAAAGCTTTGACCACAGCTGCACAACCCTACAGCTCTACTCTGGCAAGTGCAGTGGAAAAAAACTCACACAGCTCATAGTAGCCTCCTCAGAAAGAGAGGAAGCTTGTTCAGATTGTGCTGCTGAATACCAGGCTGAAGCTATAGGTCTGCTCGGTTATCCTGCTACTCAGGTGTAAAGGGTATGAGCAAAGAATAGAAGGTGATTGTCTTTTCACTTAGCTGCTTGTTCATACAATGTCTCAGCTGACCTTTTTGTACCCTGGTTATTGCCAAACATGAGATCTACTGATGCCAAGGTTCTGTGAAATCTGGGTATTTTGTAACTACTACTAATTCCATTCTCACCAGCAGTCTTGCCTTTTTCTAACTAACAGCACATTTTAGATGTTCAAAGTTACTTTTTTCTCATGTCTTTTACGAATAAATTGCGATTTGCTATGCAGCAATCTAATGAATGTCAGAAGTGTTTAGAAAACGTTATCAGATCTCCTTTCAGTGGGAAAAGCAGGAACTGTAAGTGCTAATGGTGAATTCTGTTCACTGTGTTTACAGGGAAACCTCTGGATCCCACAATGCCTGTTGTTCATACTGTCTCAAATGTGATTTCTTCTGTGATTTTAGGACATCGCTTCTCTAAAGATGACGAGAATTTTCACCGCTTGATTGAATCCTTTGATTGTATAACAGCATTTGGGAACAGCATCTCTTTTTTTGTGAGGAAAATGATTTTTGTTTGTTCGTTTATATAGATGGACAATGAAAAAACCTGACTTGCTTTGTTACTTTTATTACAAAAATAAATACTAGTGCACTTGGAATTGCTGGAGTACACATCAGAACAGTACCTCCAGATGCCTAGTTCAAAACCTGTTACAATTTCTTAGCACATCATAGTACAGAAATTTCCCGTGTCTGGTGGACTGGGGTGGAAGCAAAGGCTTGCTACACCTTTGGGAGCTGTACAAAGCATTTTATTGAAAAAACTCTACCTGTACAACTTCCAGTGTTTGAAACTATAACTGAAGCTCAGTAGTAAAATATAGGTTAAAATACCTGAAAAGCTCTAAAATAGGCTTATCTTAAATTCTGTCTGACAAAGTTGCTTCCTTCACTATATGAAATCCTGTGACTGTCAATAAATGTCAGGAGTAATATGGATCCGTACTGCTTCCTTCCCTGGTGTCAGCTAACTTCATACAAACTTCAGCAGAGAGACTATTTCATGTGAATGTAATGTATCGTGACATTATGGCATTTCAAGACATGGTTTAGTGGTCATGATAATGTTGGGTTGGACTTGATCTTAGAGGTCTTTTCCATCCTTAATGATTCTATGATTGCTTAATAGTAGCTTTTTCCTGTGGTTTTTGGCAGCAACACCTGTAGCCCCTCTACATGTCCTTATGAGGATTCTGGAAGTCGCTCTCCATTAGCTGCCGGATGACGTTAGTCTCCAGGCAAAGCAGCACGGAGTGCTGTGTATCTGGTCCACTGAACAAAAAAAAATTGCTACCTTGCTTCTGTGTCAATTTGTGACTGCAGCTGCAAAAGCATTGGAGCAGTTTGCCTCAGGAAAGGGCAGTTTTGTCATTAACCACTTATGAATGGGAACCACAACACTGTATGGAGCCAAGAGCTCAGTTTACCAATGTACAAGGCAGCCTGCTTCTGCAGAACTGGCTGAAGCTCATCTGGCTCTCTATCTTGCATGATTTTCCACCATATATTACTAGTTGGAAACTGCTGTAATCAAGGTCCTAGAGATCTGAGGAGTAATTTCACACTTTTTTGTAAAAAAAAACCAAACCAAACTTTAAAAATTAAAGACACTTGGGATTTATTTTCTCCCAGAGATTGCAAGTGGAAAGATTCATAAACTGTCTTCTAATCAGGGTAAACTGATCAGCTATTTCCAAACTGCTCTCAGTAGGTATTTGTATGAGGTGTTCCTAAAAAGTCTTAATAGTGTGTCCACAGACACCAAAAACATCCTAGCCCAATATTTCATTCTGTCCTGCTCTCCACAGTACTTTCACAGTGGTGTACAATCCTTGAGTGATGGTGTACTAATCTATTTTCCTGGTAAGTGCACAGGTAGTTTTAAGCAAAATTATGCAGTTGGACCAAAAAGAACTACAAGCCAGGAATCTGAACAGGTTTGTGGGATGACAAATCTTTGTAATGCAGCTGCCATTTAAATAGGTGAGCCCAAGAGCTATGACCTAATGCATAATTTAAACTGCAGTAATTCTATACGCTGGAAGGACATGGTGCAGTCTGGAAAAGGGGAAAAAAAGAAAGGAAAACAAAGTAGAGGAATAGGATTAATATGAAAAGTGTTTTGTCTCTTTTCTGCTGAGATTTAGTTTTATAATGGTATAAGTGCAAGAATGTGAATAGGTTAGAACAATGAATAAATAGTAGGGAATCTACATGGGTCAGTATTTCCACTTCATCACGTTGTTTTGCATACCACACAGATGGGATATGTTTGCTTCAGGTGTATCTGAGTAAAATCCCCATGCATTTGGCACCCTTTGCTAAGAAAATAAAGCTGGGCTTGAGTATTTCTATTTTCAGTTAGTAGATGTGCAAGGAAGCCATCCCGGATCTGTTTTTGTAGTGATGAGAGAGAAATGATAAACATGTTGGATAAACTGAGAATGTGTCATGTTTTATATGAGGTCCTTGCTACTGAAGTTCAGCCTAGAAAAGAATTGGAGTACAGAGGAACTTCATTTATTCTTTATACATCACAATGGAAAATTTATCTCATCAAACTAAGAGAAATTCTGCTCCGGGAAAAACTGGGATTAAGAAAAAAGGCCTTATGAATCGTGGGATAGGCACCATCCCTTCAATGTAATGGTGAAAAGGCAGAGTATTTCATATGCTTTTTCCACTACTCTGTATTAGGATTCTAATTTAGTTTGATAATATCAGCAATACCACATATCTAAAATATCTCTTTTATAGATACATGACATGTTTCCCTGGCTTGCAAATAATTTCCTAGCATCATTTAAGCGGACGAGGTCCAGCATAAATTTTGTGAAGTCCCTATTAGCAAAGGAACTTCAAAGCCACAAAGAAAAAAGAAAAACAGATGAAAATCAAGATTTTATTGATTACTATTTGGATGAGATAGATAAGGTGAGTATCTCTGAAGTCTTCATATGCTCCACTAACAAGAAAGGGTTTTAAGTGCTTTTTTAATTATAATGATGTTTAGAAGTTTACAATTTCTCCATAGGAAAACTTTAGAGGTAGATGAATTTAAAAAAAAAAAAAAAAAAAGCTGACACTAAGAGATTGCAAGAGGAGGATGAAGTAATAATGTAAGTAGATTTACAGGTAGATTATCTGTAGCCACAATAATAACAGATCTGCATATGGTTAAGGTACAAGTAGAAATGACTGTAGCAATGGGATCTGCATCAGGAGCAGAAAGCAAGGTACAGTGAGTAACTGTCATGGCTGAAGAACAAAATGCCTATCTGAATAGGGCAAATTCACATATGTACTGGAGAATATTAGAAAATGTCTTCATACTGTTTAGAAAGTTTTATTTTCTAGCCCTTTTTTTTTTTTCCCATTTTGGATAGTATCAGTAAATATTCCTGTGATGCAAAGTGGTTTGCTTTTTTTTGGTGTGCCATAACTTGATCTTTCCAATTCATATCTGCAGACTAATGGAGATGCTGATGCTACTTATGATGAAGAAAACTTGATCCAGATTGTTTTTGACCTCTTTCTGGCAGGCATAGAAACTACAGCCACCACTTTACGTTGGGCATTGCTCTATATGGTGGTTTATCCTGATATTCAAGGTAAGCACACCCAGTTTTTAGAAATTCTAGGTGTTCACATAGTAGTAGAGCTTGTTCAAAGAATAGTAGAGGGACTAATTATTAGGATATGAATCAGATGAACTCCATGTGTTTGTTTCTTCCTGTATCCTTTCTAACATACAGGGCAGTCATTTTAGTTTTCATTTCTAAAATCTATACAGATTGCAGGGTGTGATTCATCTGATCAGATGGAGGAATCTAGTCTTGGATGAGATAAATTGCACCATTGCCCCTCCCCTGGCAGTAATGATTAGATTTCCACTGACAACAAGGTGGACTCTTCAGGTCATCCTTTTCAACCTGTGGCTGCTACTCTTTGATGTGCTTCTGACCTCTTCACAGCAGAAATAATTTCAGTACAGTGGGAGGTTGCTAATATGTGTGATGATTCCATGAAGCTTAAAACTTCAAACATAGATATTTACATGTAAATAGATTTTTTTTAAAAAGATTGGGGTGAGTAGCTTGAAACTATGCTTTTAATAATGATACTCACAGAAGAAATATATAGTTTTTCAGGGTAAAATAAGTGAAAAGGAAGAAACAGAGTGTTCAGGATAGGAGGGATTAAAGGTTTGTAAATTATATCAAGGGCCACATATTTGAAAGTCTAAGCTGTGTGCCAGGTACAGCATGAAGCTGGCAAGAAGAAAGCAGTGGAAGTGGTAAGGAGAAAAGATCTCCCATTGTTGTTACCTAACAGCAATTCAGAAGACCTAAAATTTGAGACGGGATTGCACATACTGAATTTTCACAACATGATCTTTCACCCCTCAGTATATATTAAAAGAGTCTTTAAGTTTTCTGATGCATAAGGTCAATCTAATTGCAGTGATAAAGGCTGTAGTATTAATTAGACCATTCCAGCTCAGAAATTAATCAGCAATTGCCATTTCAGCTCATATTGTAAGTAAAAAAAAAAAAAAAAAGTCCTCGAGAAAAATTAATTTCTGGAAGTGCCTCCCACGCAGGTAATTACAGAACAGCAATTAGGCCATCTGTAGATGATGAGCAAAATCCGTGTGCTTCTGAGTGAAGAACAATCCTTGATAAGTTACTAAACCGGTCTCTTAATACACAATATTTCATTTTCCAGTTAATTCCCTGCCTCTAAAAATAAATATTAAACAAAAGTAATTTTCTAAATTGCCTCAAAGCAGTAAATGTAACAGGAACCTAAAATATCCTCATAGAAGGCCTTTGCTCCCATTATTTTTAAAGTATTATGTGAGTATGCAACCTATCAACAGCTTCAGGGTCAAATTCTGTTCAGGCCATCTGTTTTGGAATTTGAAGCCATTCTTATTTTATAAAATACCTTTTTCTTTTCCTTGATATTTTTTTTTTTTTGGATGCTATTATTATTACTGTAAAAAGCAATAGGAAAAATTGTGAGTTTAGAGTTTAGAGATTGTTTGGTGTGTATTTAAAGCTGAATATTCCTCCTTAGAGAAAGTCCAGAAGGAGCTGGATGCTGTTCTGGGTAGTTCCCATTTAATTTGCTATGAGGACAGAAAGAAGCTGCCCTATACAAATGCTGTAATTCATGAGATCCAGCGGTACAGCAGTGTAATCTTAATTGCACTTCCCAGACAGAGCGTGAAGGACACAGAGCTGCTGGGATTTCCTGTTCCAAAGGTACAAATACGCTGCACAGTTGAACAGGTGATGTCTGGTGTGCATGTAACTGATTTTAAAACAGAGTTAACTTCTTAACTAAAGCCACCTCAGGCAGTGTTTCCCAAAACACGCTGCTTTTTTTAGTTTCTTTTGATTTGCTTATTTAGTTGAAAAGCAGCTGTGAGTGAGAGATGCTGTTATCAGTAGGTCTTTGGTACATTAGATTAATTTAGAAAAGCTTTGGAGGGTTTTCTGAGTTGGGGACATGAACCCTTGTGTCCTCTTGGTTCTAGCAGTGCCCCTAAGCTGTGACTGTCTATGAGGTTTCACCATTTGCAAGGAAACATGTGCTTTGTCCTAAGTATTAGTAGGTTCTTAGATCATTATTTCTGTTGACAGAAAACTTGTGAATGGTAACTGGAAATCAATCCCAGCTATCTCAGGTCTGTCCCTTGTCAAAACTGTTTATCAGCCTGTGAACAAAGCCATTCAAAATGGAAAAACCTTTTACTGAAAAACTTGTAGGTTTGAAATTATTTTCATATTGCAGCCTCTTGCAAATGTTATAATGAAACAAAGGATTTTCAAGTTTTGTAACTGAAAGGCACCTTAGGGCTGGTTTCTAAATGTTCTTGCACTGCTGCTTTCCACGTAGTTTCATTTCACTCCTTTTTTTTCTGGATCTGCTCAAAGCAAGTCTGGCATTGCAGTAAGTATCAAGTAACAAAGGGGAAGCAAACTGATACTTAGGGTTTTCTGTAACTCAAGAGCTGAATAAGTAATAAAAAGTGACAATAGGAAAAATAAAAGCAATGCTTTTAATAATATGAACATTTTAAAATCCTAGCTATTTATTTTATTGAACTTATTGGCAGCAAATTATAAAGGAAAGGAAGTTGCAGCATTCTCAGAAGTTTAGACTTCTTATGAAATGTTTCAAAGTTTGATCTCCGTTTTGGAAAAAAAAAAAAAAAAAGGTGATATTTTAAATTAGGACTTTTTATTCTTTGCTCCTTTATCATTATTTGATTATCTGATGAACAATAAAAGAGAACTGAAGATGCTGGTCCTTTTTTTCAGAACACCATAATTTTAGTAAATATTGACTCTGTTATGTCTGATCCTGAAAAATGGGAGACACCTGATCAGTTCAACCCAGGCCACTTTCTGGATAAAGATGGAAACTTCGTAAACAGAGAAGCATTCTTACCATTTTCAGTGGGTATGTGCACTGAACAGGGATTTAGTTACTCTTGTGATAATGACTTAAGATTCATTCATTCCCCAACTTAATGGGAAAGCCATCTATCTACAAATCTGTATATAAACATATACCACTGTTTCAGAGATCTGCAGGAAGAGAGAACTGTATGTGGAAAAGATCAGAAGAGAAGGAATGTCACGTAGAAAAATTCTTTTGGAAGACAGATTCCATTTCTCCCGGGGGAGTTATCAAACTATTAGCCACAAAATGCAAAGTGCTAGCAAGGCTGTAAATGTAAACTGTGCAGCCCTGGCGCTCATTGCTATCATGTCTTGCCATATGTTATAAATATAAATCAAAACTTTTGGTGGAAGCGCAAGCAGGCTTTCAGTTCTGAATCACTGAATGACAGTGAAGAGAAAACAGAAATTTGAACATCTTGCAGAAAACAAGCAAACAAACAAAATGCCAAGCAGGTTAGAAGGGGAGGTGTGATGAAAACCTTTGGCTGATTGCTTTTTCTGTCTTTTCACAGGGCACCGTATATGTATGGGGGAGCTGTTGGCAAGGATGGAGCTCTTTATTGTCTTTTCCACCCTGTTACAGGCGTTCAGGTTCACCCTGCCAGAAGGAGTGAAAGAAGTCAATACAAAGCTTGTTTTCGGAAGCACAATGAAGCCACCTCCCTACCAGCTCTGTGCCATTCCTCGGTAGGAAATGGTGCCCCAGAGATTCAGGGAAGACTTACTCTGCAAGATTGTTTCTGCATGTGAATTCCTTTTTGCATGACTGAAGATTTTTGCTTTCCTTTTGATTTGGTTAATCACTACCCTGAAGGATGTTTTTCAGACAGTTACATCTTGAGGATCATATGTACAAAAAGAGTTACTCTTTCATTCTTGTTTTCTTGGTAAATTTCTCCTGATGTGTACCAAATAAAGACATTAAGGGAAGAATTAGAATTGGGCCTTTTTTATTGCTAACTGGGAAGAGGATTTACCAAGAAAGAACTTGAAGCAAAGTCTGTAAATTTGAAGTCTCATGCTTAAAGGTCTGTGCATTCTTTCTCATAAGCCACAGCTGCATTTGTGGAGATAGGCTTAGAGGTCTTTCAGCCTGTCCCAGGATATTAATGGGTGCAGGAGATAAAAGAAGCTCTTAGAGGATGCTTTCTAGAGACAGATAATATGATCTGAGGTAACTTTCCCTTAGACTGATCATGTTTGCTGTTGTGCAAACTTGTATACAATTCTATTATTGACACCTTGCAAGACAGTTCAGGATTTCACTCACTAAACCAGGTGGTATTTTAGTCCTTCTGATGAAAAAAAGAGGAGTGGCTTCATTAGCCAGGTATGGAGAGCTTTTCATGCAAGGAGCAAGGACTGGGAGACAAATGACAACAGGGAGCAGACACAAAGTCTTGATAAATTGTCCTTTTTTTATGAGCCCAGTGGTTGACAGTGACACGAGAACATGTCTTTTCCATGACAGGTAGTCTTCTGGTGTTGTTTGCCCCAGATTCTCCACCAATTTATTCAGCTTCATTTATTCTTTGAGTTCTGTATTGGGCTCTTTATCAGTTAGCTGACTTCACATAAATCAGCATAAATTATCACACGTAACCCAAGATTTGGCACTACTGAGGACTTGAAGCTCTTTATCACCATGGTGCTTAAGGACTTGGCAAAAGTGGATATTCAACATTTTAGAAGTTCAGTCACTGACCGTTAACAAGGGAATTTTTTGACAGCATGGGGAGTACATACTTCCTGCATGACATACAAAGTGCATACTGTATGCCAATGTACGAAGGATTATATTTATACACTGATTGGCTGATCATGCTGGACCGAAGTCATTATCAGTTGTCTTTGTTTCAGATACCTCTGCCTACCTTGTATTTTAAAGCACTCCAGTCTAACAGACAGAAGTGTGTGAAATCTGTAATCTGCACACAGGATGAAACCCAGGGTGACAGTTCCCTGCTCTCTGGGATTACCTTTATGGGAGGGTCAAACCTTTTCACTGCTGTGGGCTGGATGGCAGCACATCCAGATAGGTGGGTGATCGGTGTGAAGTACATTCTGTGCTGGAACTGCAAACATTGCCCTGGCAGTGGCTCCACGTCAGTAAGGGGGATGCTTCATTTGTTTCCACATGGGTAGCAGGAGAGGCAATGACAGCAGCAGCTCCTTGCCTTTAGCACCAAAGTTAAAAATCACTAATCCTAAAGAATAGCTGGTAGGTAGCACTGAAGAAATGTTGCTGCTGGCTGCATTTAGTGATTAGCCTCAGCAACCTCATAAAAACATTTTCCATCAGATAAAGAAAAATGAATCCCATGCCTTAGATCTAAAACAACCCACAGTCATCTTCATTTTCCAGTGTGAGTAAGCCATATTCCAAGCTAGCTCCAGCTGCACCACTGTGAGCTCAAAAAAATAGAAAGGTTTGAGGCTATTGAGTGTCAAGAAATGAGGGTTTTTTCCTACCTGTGCAACCCTCTGGTTCCCTTCAGAACCTCTACCTCCTCCTCCTCCTCCCCATATTTGTCTCGCCTCTCCAAAGTATTCGATTACCTTTACAGTCTGTACCATCTTCCCAACCTACCTCATTTTTCTCATTTATCCTATTTTTTTTTCTCTTCATTTTTATTTCAGGGTCCAGACTAACCCTGAACTATTCTTCCAGCAGATGATGTCATTCTGTTTCATAAGTTAATAGGCAGAATAAGATCACCCCCACTGTTCTAGAAAGACTGTTCCAAACAACTGACAATGCAGTTTTGAGCCCAGCCTCTAGATAAATTATGAGGGGTCATTTGAGAATTAAGGACATTTTCTTTTCAGATTCTTTTTAATATGCCTTGGATGTTTAAGCCTTAAGGATCTGAACAGATTACAAAATATTCCTAGACAAACTGGAATGTAATCCTGCAGTGTCCCCTAATATGAGACAAAAACATACCTGCATACTCTTACGCTATAGTAATCCGTGGTAAGTGTTCATACTTTCTAGGGAAAACTACACATGCCAGATTAAATGCAGGGCACATTTCAGAGCATGAAATTCAGCTTTGAATGTGCTTGCTATGCAAACCATGTGTAGTGTCTCCAAAGGAAGACCTGCTCCCCTATTATAAGGAGAGGAGAAGAGCTAAGAGGCAAATCCAGGCAAGAAATAATCTAAACAACAACACCGGTTTTCCTGGGACACTCCCATTCAGTGCCACTTCCTTTGTTGTGTTTTCTGGTGCCTGCTGAAGGAGAGAGCAACCAGCTGAACTTACTGCAAAAAACACAGTGGCTTCATCTTTCACACAGAGTGGAGAGGTGATATCAGTTTAAGGTGACTGCATACTCTGCTTTTCCTGTAAGTGATATGAGTTTCTGGGAGGGGATGCAGTCCCCACCAAATTAAAAAAAAAGAAAAAAAAGTGTAGGACTGGTGTGGAGCAGGCATATAAGAAGGTACTGGCCATCCTATTCCCCCCAGATGCCTCTACTCTCCTTTCCTTGCTTCTATCTCATCTTCAAAACCCAATGCAGGTGTTCTCTTGCTTGGTCTGCCTTCCTGCTTCCAATTTTTCTTCCCAGTTTGGCTGCATTTGGCTTCACTCCTTGCCACAAAGGCTGGTGAGAAATAAGCTTTCAGAAGACAACACAGACTTTGTGTATGATGTAGTGTATTCAGGTAAAGCTGAAGTACCTGTGATAATTCCCAAATACCTATGAAATTGGTACATATAATAATAAGATCTCATTATTTGCCTCTGGATGGAGCTTTAGCCAATTTCTTTTAACTTAGTAGACAGCTCAGCTCTGAACTGATGTGGACCCCAATGTTTCAGAGTTTCACATGAAAATCTGGCAGAAGTAAAGATAGCCCTGGAGAAAGTGGCTGTCTAAGATTGATGTTGGAATTTAAACTGCATCTTTGTTGCCTGTCATAGAAATATGATGTTAAAACATATATAATCTAAGTTCTAGGTTGTTACCTGGTGGAGAGAGAGATGGGACTTTAATGTGGCTCAGAAAGAGGGAGGTGATGCTCGATAAGGAGGAGTTACAGAGAAAGTCCATTTGATCCCGACAGAAACTGGTCTTTGACCAGTATGAAGGAAGGTGGAAGCTCTGGGTGATGTGATGCCACTGGCCACCTCATGCTGGGGTAAGGAAGTCATTTTAGGAGATGGCCAGCCCAGAGAGAAGGATGAGACCACCATTTTGGGTGGCAGTAGGGAAGCGACTGAACTGTCACAGGCAAATGGCACAGGAGGATCTGTGAAACAAAGCACTTGGGCTGGTGCCCAGATACAACCTGAGGGGAAGGCAGCCTGCCGGCTCACAGCAGAATGGTTTGTGCAACCGTGTCATGCAGCCCTGGGAACTGTGCAAAGCTGGGGTGCATACTACATTGATTCCAAATGACAAAAACTGATAAATTAGTGAATTTTAAGTAGATATTGAAACTACACCAGACACAGAGCAGGTTAAACACATCAGAATTTTTTTTTTTAAGTTTTTTTTTTCTTTATTGAAAGAAAAGGTTAAATCAGAAATTAGTGCCTTGAAAGACAAGCTTTTTCTTGTAAACAAAGTTTTTGTAGAAACCCAGAAACATCCCTGTCTTGGTTAATACACATTAATCAGTTATCCTTTAGTGGTGATGAAGTGCAGTGGTCAGAGGCTGATGGACATGGAGGTCTGGGAACTGTGGGCTGGCAAACTCCAGGGTGCTCATATGGGTGTTTCATGTCCCAGAGCCACAAATCCTGTGAAACAGTTTCTGTCCCAATGACAGGGCACTTAGAAGCAAGCTGATGCACAAGTTGTCTTGGCAGGTCTTCAGAAAGTTAGTGAAAACATATTTTTTTTACAAGTGCTTTGCTTCCCGGGGATGGGTGTTTTTCACAGGAAGCATTTATCCATTAGCATTTCAATCTAGATCTGTAACACGGGCTTACAACTATCACTGTCAGGTGGTGCCAGAACCCTTTTCATGTGGTGTTCATGGTGTAATTGCAGGTATCTCATCTTCCCTGATGCCACGTTTGTGCTCCTGGTGTGTTGGGGCTTGGCAAAGGCCTTGGCTACAGACTGTGTTTATTCTCCAGTTACTGAGTATGGCATACACATGTCATGACTAGTTCTTGCTGTGGCCCTTAGTTCTGTTTGTAGCTCAAGATTCCTAGTAGGCTTTTCCCATGTTTTTTTTGTGTTTTGTTTTGTCTTAATCTCTGTGTTTCATACTAGATGTACTTTATATATGCATATGCTTTATTTATCTGGCAAGCTTGCTGACGATTGCTCAAAATATCCTTTAGGGTATCCACATTTGTGTTAAGATGGAAAGGGAAAATTCAGAAGCAGGCAAAACCTTCAGTGAAGTTAGATATTGTAAATAGTTTAATAATAAAAAAAAGTGACGTTATATGTTAAACCAATTATGTTTCCAATTAAATTTGAAAGCCTAACAAATTTTGCTTTTTCTATTAGGCAGTAGATAGTCTTGTATCTCTTTTAAGATAAATGTGGGGTTTTAACTTTTATCAGCCTTGCTATTTGAAATATATACAAAACATTTTTTAAATGTCAAGATTTAATATGCCTTTACATTTGCATGCTTAATTTGTATGTATGGCTATTGCTTTTCTAAAAGCATTCATGAAATATTTGTAGGAGCGCATGCCATCCACAATTGTCTTAGAAAATTACATAGAGAATTTATGTGTGGATATTTGTATCTGCATTGCTTAGAAAATCTTGGCTCTAGTCTTTAAAGACAAATCCTGTGATCCATATCTGATAAATATAATCTGAATGGATGGAATATGTTTGAGCTTGGGAATGTAATGAGTGGGACAAAAAGGGAGTGGTTGATAATAACGGGGGAGGGTTAGGGGGCGGGGAACAGTTGTTATATGAAATAAACTCTTACCAAAAAAACTGGTTGAGCAACCGGCCTTAATACCTTCAATAGCTTATTTTCATTAAAGACAAGCTGGTAAAAGCAGCTGTTAAAAATGTTGACAATAAGTCAAGTTCTTATAGCCTTGGCTGTATTTCTTCTAATTATGCAGTTTTTTAAGTTGCAACGGGTACGGAGACGGTTTCCTCCTGGACCAATCCCTCTGCCAGTTTTTGGGACCTTGATACAGATGAACTTTCAGTTTCATCGTGATCTCCTCATGAAGGTATTTACTTTCAGATACTCCTAATTGTTGAAGTCTTTGTAATTTCCAATTTCTTGTATTATTCGCTATATGAAAACCTCTTCTTCCCAAACTACAGGGGTCACATACTGTAATTGTTAACTAGACACTGGGATACTGCACTTGGCTTGGTTTGGAGCTGCCAGTTTGGTTGGCAAAATAAGAAAAAGTTGTTTCAGCATCAAGTAGTTTGCCAAGTTAAGAAAAGCAGTATTTAAAGTTCCGAATATGTGAAAATCATTCTGATGCTTAAACCCATTGTTTTTTAACACTGAATTTGACTAATTAATGTGAAACTTCATTGCCTTCCACCACCTCTTAACACTAAATTTGACAGATTCCATGTGACAATTGATATAATTTGGGAATAAATACCTCTAGAAATAGTCTATGAGATCTGAAGTTAGGGAAAAGAAATGCTATTTTAAAACAAATTACTTTCACAACATGGATTCTTAGCTTTCTGAGCACTGGCAATCTTTATCTTTGGGCAGTAAATAGATACTTAAGATGCACTATAATTGTATATGCTTGTTTGTATTCCCAGGTTCTAAACCACCTTCTCCTCTTTTGTCAGTTCTTTTTGAACTGACAAAGCCACCTCTAGTTCAATCTGATGGTTCTCATGGTGCTTTCAGGATTCTCAGTAGACAACTCCAGAGACTTCTGTCACTGATGTGAATGAGGCTTGACAGTTATTCTGACCAAATGGGTGGTTCAGACAGGAAGTAAAAGACACCAAGACATGATGGTCTTACTCAAGTTCCAGTACCTAAATAGGCAAATAGGTGGGGGGAAAGAAGAAAGTAATCAGTGTAGACTCTACAAGCTATTTCCTCCTCTAACATTTTTGTGTTACCTTTGTAACACTTTACGTGTACAAATGATAGAAACCCTCTGGAAAGAAATTCATGTATAGAAAATAGCCTTTATCACGTGAATCATTGTGAATTGAGCCTTGGCTTCTATACAGTAATAAAAACTACATAATGCTTCTTGTCATAGATCTGTGGCTCTGAAAAGCTGGACTATTCAGTTGTATCCAACAGGGAATGCTAGAGAAGACACCAATACTTTCTCAGAGATAGTTGTAATCTTGGGGGAAAGATGGAGAACAGCATTCCACCTTAGGGGTGGTCCTGCAATCAGTGTAAAACCAGGTTCATCCTCTGTTTTGTTTGCAGTGTGTGGGATTTCATCTCTGCTTTCTTGGCTTTCCTCCCATCTGCAGCTGGCAAAAATTCATGGCAACATATTCACCTTATGGTTTGGATGGGCCCCAGTGATCATACTAAATGGATATCAAGCAGTTAAGGATGGTATGACTGTACACCCTGAAGATGTTTCTGGGAGGCTAGTTTCTCCTTTCTTCAGAGCAATGGCCAAAGGAAAAGGTGAGAATTTCTTACCATAAATATTGCACAGAAACATCATCTTGACAAACTGTAGCTCTTGTGTAGCTTGTAACCACTTCCAGAGGTACTAGAGTAGCAAGGTTCGTCTTTGAGGAATGAGAGCCAGGTGAACCGTGAAGTAGGGGGGTGTGAAATAGCCTTTGGACAGTAGCAGGAAGAAAAGACCAGTAAAAGAAAAAGGATTCATAATGCCTCATGTGAAATATTCACACAAGCAGATTCAAAGGTGATGGGATGAGGCAGTGGTAGGTTGTGCCATAGAAAGTGGAGGAGGAGCAGGAAACAGCACACTTCCTTCTCTTGGACTTGCTGCCTTCCACCATTAAGCTTTCAGTTGAAGAGTGAGGTTGATGGTGGAATCTTCTTCCCATTCCCTTCCTTTTGTGAACATTTTCTTATTCTCACAGTTGCATCTAATGGTTCAGTGCCTTTCTGTTGCAACCTTGCTGTAGGTTTCACACTCCTCAAACATACTGGAAATTCCCAAACTCCCAATTTTGATGAATACATGCATTCTGAAAAAACCCTTTATTTTATTTGGGACCACAGTTTTTTTTATTTAAGGAAAACCCAAATTCCTTATATATTTCTAATCTGAATTTGGTCGTTGGTGATTCTTACGCCACATTAAAGATCCTGTTAGTATATGATGATTATTTCTCCTGCAGATATTTGTTTCAAAGTCCAAGCACTAAACTTTTTTGCCCTGTGGATAGGAGCTTCTCTCCCTGACTGTGCACAGTCAAAACTCTTTTCCCTTTTCCCTTTTCCCTTCATGAGAATCATTACCCTGGTCAGGTGAGCTCCAAGCATGGGAGAGAATGGCAGGCAGGCACTTCAGAGACTGTCTAGAGAAGCAGTTGTCAAATTTTCAGAGATAAGTGATTCTCTTGGATCAAGCTTAATCCTGCACGTCATCTTGCTCTCCAGATTTTTCCATTTTAGCCCTGCCCACATGCTTACATGTCAGAACTGTTCCTTTGTGTTTTTGTGATCGTAGGCAGTGCAGTAGTTCCATTATGTTTTGTGGTTTAGTAAATCTTTTAATGTAATCTTCTCCTATAATAAATATTAGTGAGATAAGCTTTTCTGTGAATGGATGCAGGGATTATGCTGGCAACTGGTCACACTTGGAAGCAGCAGAGAAGGTTTGCACTGAGGACTCTACGCAACCTTGGTCTGGGGAAAAGAGGATTGGAGCATCGAGTTCAAGAAGAGGCCCACTACCTGTTAGATTTCTTTGCAAGCATGAAAGGTATCTCTGAGATAAATACAGATTCCTTGTTGTCCTTAGTTTGATGTCTTTAGAGTATGAACTCTGTCCCACGTTGAAATCAAGGGCAGTTTTTGTTCCACAAGAGCGTGTGCAGGGTCTTATAGTGTCTATGTGGAATAGACTGAAAACGTAAAGACCTCAGCCCTGTGTTTTCAAGACCAGTGGTAGACTGTTCTTGTTCAAGGTTATTTGCAAAACTACTAAAATTGGGAAACAAAAATGGAGCTTATTTAGTATTTATATCACAGAATGCTTGAAGTGGAATTCTGAAGATGGTCTAGTCTAACCCGTTCTCAAAACAGAATTCCTGGGCCTGAGTTCAGTTGGATTTTAGATATCTGCAAGAATGGAGACTTCACTGCCTCATTGGGTAACCTGTTCCAGTGTTCCATCAGCCCTACAGCACAAAATTAGGCAGAATTTAATAAATTTCACTTTTTGACCATTGCCTCTACTTTATACCACTGAGAAAAGTCTACCTCCATGTCCTTTATTCCCCTCCACCAGGTTTTTATATACACTTAAGATACTTCCCTGAGCCTTCTCTAGGCTAGAAAGTTCCAGCTCTCTCAGCCTCTCTTATGTCAGATACTCCAATACTTTAATAATTGTCCTTGTGGCCCTTTGCTCAACTTGTTCCAGTATGTTGATGTGTCTCTCATACCTGGGAGGCCAGAAGCAGACCCAACGCTCCTGATGGGTCTCACCAGTGCTCAGAGAGGGGAAGGATCACCCTCCCTTGATCTGCCAGCAAAGACTTTCCCAGTGCAGCCCAGGGTGATGTTGGTCACCTTTGCCTCAAGGACAAGTTGCTGGCTGATATATGGTGCTGGTGCATAAAGATATGGGCACGTTATCAGTGATGATGAATTAAGTCTTGTAGCACCATTTACATGTGCTCTCTAAAGCAGTGACTAGAATCCTGTCTTTGTTACAACATTTTACCCTGATCAACACAGTTAGGAGCAGGTGAGTTGCATTTCCCCAGTACTGATAATGATGCAAAGGCACAGTAAATCTGGACATGCTGTGGCTAGCATTGCATCAATTAAAAGTAATTAAATCTAGCCCAATGCCATGGTTTAAAAACTGGGAGAGACTGATATGTGACCATGGGTACAGGAAAAAAAAGCCCAGAAACATAAGGTGCTATTCAGAATTGTGCATTGAGTGTTGAACAGTTGCATCACTACATACATAGACACAGTCCTTTATAGTCATTTGTTCCGGAGTCACAAAATAATTTTCTTTGGATTAGATTTTCAAGTGATTGCTTTAAAATTTGTTGTTATGTTATTGACAAAGTTGGTTGAAAGGAGTTTATGGCATTTCGTTTTACTGAAGGTTATACATCTCCAGCAAAGTCAGACAAAATATACTAGCTGTGCAAGTATTTATGTCCATGCTGAATAAATCTGCCTTTTTTGGTTCTTCCCTCTGATTCCCTTTGACCACAGTGTTCTCAGTCATTCCTGTGCTTAAGACCTATTTTGAATTTGCAAGAGATAGCAAATTAGCATGGAATATTTTTCTATCTCTAAATTTGCTCTACCGTATTACAAAATATTTTACACAGCTGGCATTTCTTTAGGGTGCCACAAATTCCTGGTGTTATGAGATTGCACCATAGTTGTGAAGAATCACTTTGTTACTATGATTTTGTAAGAAGATTTCTGCTTCTCTGTGAAGTGCAGTGCTCTATTGAAAGTTCTTTGGATAATCTATAATAATCTTTCATTTCACTAAAGCAGAATAGGAGACATTAACAGTGACATTCATTATTATGGTTGCAGGGAAACCCCTGGATCCTTCTTTCCCTCTCGTTCATTCCGTCTCAAACGTCATTTGTGCTGTTGTTTTTGGACATCGCTTCTCCAGAGATGATGAAACCTTCCATGAAGTGATCAGAGCCACAGAGCGTCTATTCAAATTTGGAGGCAGCTTTATTCACCATGTAAGTAAATGATCTGTTGTCTTTTTCTGAATAAGACAGAAAGTGAGAAATGCAGATGAAGAGGTTGCTGTCAGGCAAAAGTTTTTGAATGGGTGAGTGAAGTCCCAAGTAGCTTTACTGCAGCACACTGTCTCGGAGTGTGATGGTAATGCTCTACACGCCAGCCTTGGTCATTTGTGGTCACTGTCCTGTGTTCAAGTAATGTGATAAGGTAGTTTGCTCCCAAATCTTCACAGCAATCTCTGCCCAAGCTGATGAACTGTGCCTGGATTATGTTTGTTAATTGTTTTCTCAATCCCCTTGAACAACAAATTCCTGTCTTGGGCATCATGACTGTTCAATACTAAATGTCAGGTGTAAAAGTCATTCACGTGTCAAGTTTAGACACTGTTTTATATACACTCAACAGAGAGAATGATTCAAATACTTCAGTGTTTTGCCTGTGGCTCCTTATCTCCATTTCCCCAATATGAGGTGCAAATTTGAAGACTTCTCAGAGAGATTCCAATCCTTCACCCTGAGTGAGGAGCAGCTCTAGACATAGGCAGCAGAAGACATGGAATGCGAAGACATCAGATATACCTGTAATCTTGGCAGTTGGAACAGTCAATGCTCTTCTGAGAGCAAGGACTTGCCTGACCCTAGAAGAGACACAAAAGTTGCCCAGGAGTTCTGATTCTGGTTCCACTTCTAAAGGTGTCCCACATAGCTTATGCAGTAGCTTCTTAATGTAAAACACATAAGCAGTCTCCTTAAGACAGAGATTCCCCCCACAGTCCATGGAGCATTCTTCTCACTGAGTTAGGATCAGGTTCCCTTTTGCTTAGACTGGCTTTGGTCCTGTAAGTTTTGTGTAGTGGTGGCAGGTGAGACCTACTTTTGGGATAGAGAACGTAACTCCTTTTCTTATCTCCTTCCCATCCGAGCTTTTCTTTAGTCTAATGAATAAGATACTGTTCTGCGAATTAAGAACAGGGCTTCAAACCATTCCAGAGGGATACCTCCAGGATGCAAAGGATACTCAGTATTATGTAAAAAGTGAACACTGCTGCATCCACATCTCCATTTCTTAACTGGACTTCATTCAGGCACTGAATGAAAGAACACTGTGGACTAGACCCCTTCAGAAATGGAGGAGGAGTTTTGTCAGGACTGGGAGACAGGAAAGTGGATAGGCTCAGTTCCTGTCTTGGATGTTGACAGCTAAATTTCACTGACGTTTAGGGTGCCATAGTAGCCAGAAAGTTCATGCATTGCAGAGCAGGAACACGTGTAATTTGGGCAACTGTATGTGATTAGTCAGACCACAGTTGTATGTAAGGCTTCTGAACAGATTTTGAAAGAAAAAGCATACCAGAGATGGAGCTAAACAAAAAGGATATGAAGTTCTATGTGAATTTACCAAGAAGGGCTGGACCTTTCTGTGATAAGGCAATGATTAATTAATAATTGGATGTCTGACAATAAGAACTGATTTTCCAAAAAGACAGAAGAATAGTCTGTCCAATTCAGCCAGACTCCTCTGAGCATCTAATAATGTGCTTTTTGCGGCATAATTAGTAGAGCACAAAAAGAGCTCAACAAAATGAAGACTGAAAAAGGACTGCACTTCTGCTGATAAATAAATCATAGGATTATGTTTCAAGCAGGAGAAGAGCTGTTAAGAGAAATTGCACTGCAGATACAAGTACAATGTATTCAAATTACTCAGGCAAAAATATAGGCTGAAAATCAGAATGAACTTTCTAGCTATCCGAATAGGTAGAAAGCACCTATTCTTAGACTGGATTTTCCCAAACAATCTGGTTGTGTCAGCTAACCCCTTCTTCTTTTTTCAAAATTGTAAGGTAGCTGTTTCTCAGCTTTTCCGGGTCTCAGATATTTAAAGTTTCACTGAGGATCCGTGAGAGCTCAGTTAGTAGACTGCACTTTGGGGGATGACCGAGGTTGTGTCCCAGCCGCTGGCAGCTGACTCCTGCTTTGGGTTGTATTAACTGCTTTGCATGTCCTGGTGAGGACAGTTTGCAACAGCTTTGCTTCTTCCTTCCTGGTGTTCTCCACTGGAGGGCAGGATATCACTTTTAAAATTTCCGAATACAGCTCATTGTAATTGAATGCAGGAATTGAATACATGAATACAGTTCATTCTAAGTATAATCATTCTAATTTGGCTTGTGGTCGAGCTGGAAGGCTGTGGAGCTCTGAATCTTCCCACCAGCACATCTAGAAATTACATGGTGTACACAACTTGAAAACATACACATAGTCTTTGTGAGAATATTTTACTAATGATGCCAAACCCACAGATTAACATGCATATTACCTTCTCTTTTTAGTAGGCTTAAAATGCCTTTTCTAGTGACAGAGACTTTGTGGTACCTCTTGTGTGTCACCCCTGCAGCTGTATGAAATTTTCCCCTGGTTGATGTGCCGTCTTCCTGGTCCTCATAAGAAGGCGCTGTCTTGCTATGATGTCCTGAGCTCTTTTACAAGGAGAGAGATCAGAATGCACATGGAGCGTGGGATACCAGACGAACTGCAGGATTTCATTGACTTTTACCTGGATCACATTGAAAAAGTGAGTATTTGTTCTGTCTGATCATACATTCATGGGGAATAAGGTGAAATGGACCATTAAAACATCCAGGCTCACAATCTCTTACCTTTCATAGACATCCTAATGTAAATCCAGTAACCAAGGACTTGCTCAGTCCTTTCTAATTATCGATATGCCACAGCACCTTACAATCTTTTCATTGAAGGGCAGGCTAATACACTGCATTTTTTTCCTCATTGACACAAGTTACAAAGAGATCTAAGGCTTCCAGGAAAAAATACTGAATTTCTAGGTGGACCACAAGAGAACTGATAAGGTCTAGGGAAGGTAGAGAGGAATTTCTGGGTAGGCTGTTTGGCTGCTAAAGGTTTGTCAAGAGAGGTTGCTGAAGGAGGACAGTGGATTTTGAGTGCGTTTTGTGGGAAAATACTCTAGGAGTTGGTAGTTTCAGACAAGGCTGGAGAAGAGTGCCAGGGTCAGTGAAGTTTCCAGCAGACAAAGGGAACTGGAACAAATAAGGGCATTTTGGACAGGCAGGCATAGTGGAGGTAGGTAGGAATCCATGGGGTTTTGCAAGTCTGTAGGAGGCTTGCGTAAGTAAAATTTCTTTGTCTGAATCTCTTGGCAACTCAATGCCCTCCCTAATCCTGGGACTAGCAGCTGCCCTTCCCCTCTGTGAGTCCTTCTGCCTCCACTTATCACTCATCCTTTCTTCTCTTCTGCACTACAATAGGCCATATTCCTTCTGTTCTGCTGGGTGATTGGAAGAAAAAGGAGAAAGGGGAGGAAGTAACAAGGTATAACTGGAGTTACTGGAGGGTGACAAGGCAAGAGTGATTCAGAGAGCCAAAGGAGATATTCAGGGTACGAGGTATTTATTCTTGCAGCCCCTGAAGAAGTGGGCTGTGATGCTACTCCTGAGTGGCAGTGCTTCCCTGTAGGGACAACCATGCCCGTGCCACCATGGTCATGTGCTGGTTGCACTGCAACCTTGTCAGGCTGTAGGCACCCATCCCACACCTTCTGGCACAGCTGAAACAGGTCTGCCATCCTGGGCCACTGCCTAACTGGTGTACTCCCTTGTGTTGGCTCTGCTGCTGTGCTCAGTCACACCTCAGAGACCTGCATCCTGGGAGGAATGTCTGTCAGCCAGCTCTTCAGTCTTATAGCATATGTCTTACCAATAAGTTGTAGTGCTTGACTTTATTATTGTGGGGAACACAAGCAACTTTCTTGTGGAACTCCAAGTATATTGCATCTGTGAAATTGTCATTATCATCCAAGCTGGTAATTCTATCAAAGAATCAAATTAGATTTCCTTGTTGAGATCAGTTTTCTATATCATAATAAATATAATTATTTTTTTATTTCTAGCTGGTAATTCTTTATTAATTGATTTCCATATCAACCGGTATATTTTATGCCCAGGGTGGATGTCAGCCAAAGTGGCTCCTAGTTCCTTGGATCCTCTTGTTTTAAATTTTTTTGTTAACACATCTGGTCTTTCAAAGCATTTAACTGCTTCCTAAAGCCTTTCACTGCTGTTCTAAGATTTATGCAACTTGAACATCAGTGGACCAGAAATTGTTTCAGTGAGCCCTTCTGGGACTCTGCTGGGTGGAAATCATCCAAGATGGTCATTAAAAAAAAAATTGAACTGTCTGTAACAGTCAGGGGCAATATAAAAAGATGAGATATTACAACAGGGAAAAGCATCTTTCCTGTTCTCCAATTGCTCCATGGGCAAAAAAAAGGTTCAAGACCCCTGAGAATAGTCTCCCTAAATTTAGACAGTGAATTCTTCCAAACCATAATAATATTCTTTCACAGTTTCAGAGTATACAGACTTGTCCTCACACTTCTGACTGAAAACTGTAAAACCCCAGAGCAGCTGCACATGAGTCATTGTAGCCTTGTAGTGGAGAAGCAGACGAAATACCACAGGCTGAGAGCTTTTGACAGCCCAGTGCTAATTTCTTGGTCACAACTTGAGGTGTGAAGAATGAAATCCTAGCATATGCCTGCAGAGGAAAATTGCACTTCAGCCACAACAACCCCTAGCAGCACTACAGGCTTGGGGATCAGTGGCTGGAGAGCTGCCAGGCAGAGAAGTACCTGGGGGTGTTGATTGACAGCGGGTTGAAAATGAGCCAGCAGTGTGACCAGGTGGCCAAAAAGGCCAACAGCATCCTGGCCTGTATGAGGAATAGTGTAGTCAGCAGGAGCAGGAAGGTGATCATGCCTCTGTACTTGGCTTTGGTGAGACCACACCTCGAATACCGTGTCCAGGTTTGGGCCCCTCTCTACAGGAAGGACGTTGAGGTGCTGGAGAGGGTACAGAGGCGGCTACCAAGCTGGTAAAGGGTTTGGAGCATGTCTCTTATGAGGAAAGGCTGAAGGACCTGAGGCTGTTTAGCCTTGACAAAAGAAGGCTGAGGGGAGACCTTATTGTTCTGTACAACCACCTGAAGGCAAGTTGTAGCAAGGCAGGAGTTGGTCTGTTCTCCCTATGGACAAGTGATAGAACAAGAGGAAATGGCCCGAAGTTGAACCAGGGGAGGTTTGGGCTGAATATTAGGAAGAATTTCTTTATCGAAAGGGTTGTCAGGCATTGGAATAGCCTGCCCAGGGAGGTGGTGGAGTCACCATCTTTGGAGGTAAGTTTAAGAGTCGGCTAGATGATGTGCTTAGGGACGTGGTTTAGTGGTTTTGACAGGGCTAGGAATAAGGCTGTACTTCAAGATCTTGAAGGTCTCTTCCAGATGAAACTATTCTATGATTTACTTAACAAAATGTTCTAAATGAACCATGAGCTGCACAATTAAGCCAACAGTCCTTTTCTGTGGAGAACATGTGTTTAAGCTTCATGATTAAGATTGGAGTAAACATGCCCTGTCCATTTGTGAAATGTTGGCTTTTTGTATTGATAATCATCTCTAGTGTCTAATATTATTTATTGTCGTGGGTCAGGGTCAGGGACATCCACTAGACCTATAACAAACACTCTTTGTTAACACCTCTTCCCCCCGCCCCCAGCCCCAGAGGGGAAGAGAAAGGGAAAAAGGGAGACTTAGCGATTAGAAAAGAAACTAGAACAGCTTTAATGAAAATGAAAATAATAATAAAATGGAATTTGCACAAATATATATAGAACAACTATTGAACAGAACCCCTCTGATGGCAATTACATCACCATCACCACTGATGCTGTGGAGCAGGCACTGGAGAAGTCCCAGACTGGGCCCAGTGGCAGACAGGAACCTGATTCAGGAGTTGGATTCTGGAACTGGATTCAGGAACACATGGATCGAGGTTGAAGGCTGAACAGAGAGTCCTTCTTGGATACTGGTCATTGAAAAAGAGCTTGACCCTCGTGATCCCTCAGCTTTATACTGAATATGACGTATATGGGATGGGAACCTCTGTTGGTCATTTTGGGGTCACCTGCCCTGTCTGATTCTCCCTGCAGGAGGCCTTTTACTTTCTGCACCCCCAGTGTGGTACAAGATCCATCAGTGACCTTTGTCTGCACACCAGTCCTTGGTACTAACTCTAAGCACTGAGCGTTGTCACTGTCTGTGAAAATACACCATTATCTAGAGGAAGTTCAGCTACTTTAGAAGTGACCTAGCTGAAAAGTAAAATCATTGACCAGAATTGTTCTGTTCTTACTCCAGCCAGGACATTTATCAGTCTTTCTGTATTGTACTATAGGCAGAACACACTGTATCTTGAAAGCAGTGATAAAATCACATTTAAACCTATTCCTATTTTTCTCATTTTCATGAATAAATCTCTATCTTACCATTTGTAGTCCAAAAATGAACCCAGGTCTACATACAATGAAGACAACATGGTTTATTCTATAAATGACCTTTTCTTGGGTGGATCAGAGACAACAAGCACTACTTTGAACTGGGGCCTGCTCTATATGGTGGCAAATCCAGACATCCAAGGTGAGTGGATAAACATGTCACAAACATCTCACAATAGAACAGCCAAGACATAATGTTTTTGCAGATCAAAGATTATTCCTAGATACTGGTATGTGGCTGGTAGCACATGGACCTTTTTGTACCTGTAGACCTGTGCTGGGCAGCACCGGTAGATGCAGTGTCTGTATGCAGGCTCTTAAAGCAGTCACAAGGACAAGGCAGTTCCCAGAAGGAGTTAATATCTTGGGACGTGTGCCTGTGTATAGGAGTCATGGCTGATTGAATCAGGGGTTGAGGTCTTTGGGACAACAAAGATTGTGGTAGGGTAGTCAATGGGCTAAAAGAATTAGCCAGAAACTGATGTGTGATAGTAGGGATATCACTCTTTGGAAACTTACTCCATTTCTGCTTTCTATTGGCTGTCTGTGTTGGGGGCTACAGGGAGTCCTGCCCTTCTCTGTGCTCTGTAGGTCAGAGTAATAGTAAAAATCAACTCAAGGTCAACTGGAAATGTTGACATTATTTTAGTCCATCAGTATATTTATGATCCCAAAGTATCAAGGTGTCTATTTCATTCATTTTTAAATTAACTCTGTGATGTGTTTGAGTTTCTTGCAATAGAAATTATTCCATTGCGTGTATATGTGTGTGGAATTTGATGGCTCATCTATTGTGTCTATGTATATTTAAGAAGTTTATTTTAAGGCTAGCTTTTAAATAACCATCAATGACTTTCATAGAGCACTACATGAAAACCAAAGAAAGAATGATCTCTTACAATGGATGACAAATCTCAGTATTAGATAACAGAATATTTGCAAATACCCAGAGGAGAGACAGATTTTAAATGGAGGAAAGAGATGAAGATAAGAAAAAATGCTCAACTTGTATCTGTCAAACAAGAAAGTCTACTTAATCTCATGTTACTGCATGTTTATTATCATGTAATTTAATTAAGGTTATGAAAGCATTGACTCACCTAAAAAAATTTATTTGTCTAAGTGTTACACCTTTTACATACCAGGGAAAGCAGGGTGTGGGCAGAATGATCCTTACTGGGGTTCTTGAGTCAGACATCACATCCAGACTCTTACCATGAACTGACACCAGTATATCTGTCCTCACTGAATTGATGGCTTCTTTTTGAACCCATTTATACCTTTCCCTGTGTTGACACCCAATAACAATGTTATGCAGTTCCATTATGTACCATATGGAAAAATTTGGCTTTTTGTCTCATCACTGAACTGGGTTCTCCTTGTTCTCTGAACTACTGGAACAGAGATGCATATTTATACTTAAGCAGTGGCTGGTCACTTCAGACTATACTGGATCCTGAAGCAGTTGTACTTGATTTTGCAAGCTAGTCCTTCATAAAAGGCAATTAACTTTACTTAAAAAATTTTCTGAATATACAGTTTAAATTCTCTAAGGTGCTCTGTTGTCAGTCTACCTAGCATAGTCTTGTGAAGGACTGCTGGTAGTTGCTGTGAATGAGCATAAATCAATCAAGCAGGATGGGCTTCCCTGCATCTTAGTGTTCCTTTAAAGGGCCTGGAAAAAGACTGGATTATTTGTTCAAAATTTAAGGCATTTTTATTGTGTTTGTACTGCCTTTATTGAAGTTTACTAAGTAAATTTTATACTTCTGTTAATGCTTCCAGCACTCCTGTGCAATAAAAAATTTAAATCATGTTGATCAAAAGTCAGGTGCCAAGAAGCAGATCCACTTTTTTAGAGGTATTTGGATGTAGTTCTAGTTGGCATTGCTTCACTTAACAGATGTCCTACATTAGAACTATTTCCTTTCAATAAGAATTACGCTTTTTAGACCCAGAATTCAGTTGGCTTAAATGCCAGAGAGCTGTAAGCTTAGTGGTTCTAAGGGGCTGTAGGTGCCTGAGGCACCTAGCCAAAAGAAAACACATAGATAGGCTGTCTCTTGCATTTCGGTGTTATTAGGGTAACTCTTTAAGGGTTTTAAATTTTTGAGCAACAAATGTATTTTCTTAATCTACAATCAAATCACTTCAGACCCAGAAGTAGAGCTCCCATATGTTTAAGCTGTTGTAACAACCTGCTACTTTGATTTTCTTTATAAAGAAGTTACGTACATTTTTACATTAATTTTGTTGCTGTCCTTGTAGTAGTAAAAGGGAAATGTCTTTGAAGAATTGAATTAGTGAAAATACTTGATATCTTTTTCCACCTGCAATGTTGACTATTTCTCCACAGAGAAAGTGCAGAAGGAGCTGGATGCCATTCTGGGTCCTTCCCAGTTAATCTGCTACGAGGATCGGAGAGAACTGCCCTACACGAATGCTGTGGTTCATGAGGTTCAGCGCTTCAGCAATATTATCTCAGTTGGCATGCCCAGAGTGTGTGTGAGGAACACTACATTGCTGGGCTTTCCCCTCAAAAAGGTACAGACACAGTTTCTCAGTTGGTACAGAGCTTTTCTGCATCAGTAAAACAAGGTGTGGATTAATATCTGTTTGTGACAGGGTCTCCTCAACAGCACTGGGTTGGATAGCTCTGGGTAATAGCCTCAATGGGAATAAGGACAAGAAGCTATCTGCCAGGCTGAGGGTTACCAGTAGTGAAAGATGCTCCTGCATGGAAGAGGGGATTTTAGCAAGTGTTTCTACAAGCACATGAAGACAAAACCTTAGAGATTAATAGTAAAGGATGCTGTGTTTAATTTGTGTTGATGAGGCATTGGAAAGACTTCTGACTGAATTTTTGCCCGCACAAAGCCTGTAAAAGATCCAGGAAAATCCATGAAGGTTTGCAACTACTTTTCATCAGAGAGACTAAATCAAGGAAACTTGTAGTGTTAGAAAATGGGTTTAGTAAAAGTGAAGTTGTTAGTTTCTATTGATGCAGACACTTCTACTGTCAGGCTTGGACTGATGTTCTGAAACAGAGAGACAGAGAATTCATGCTCCTCACAGCTCCTGCTGGGCTGAACCTACCAGCACACAACACTGAACTCTGGAAGTAAACTAAGGCTGGTCTCACTTGGCTGGTCCTGGCTGCTGGGGGAGGACTGACAGACAGACTGAGTGTTTTTCTCCTCTCAGGGCACCATAGTTCTTCCAAATATTGCTTCATCTTTGTATGACCCAGAGCAGTGGGAAACACCTCGACAGTTCAACCCTGGTCACTTCTTGGATAAGGATGGAAACTTTGTGAGCCAAGAAGCATTTTTACCATTCTCAATAGGTAAATGGACTGCCAGCATGAACATTAATGGTTTGGTAGCGAGACTGTAGAAATAAGATGTCTATTAAAAACCCACTGGTCATTTATTTTCAACCTCTTTGTGGAAAACAGTGCTAAAATCAACATGATTATTTCAGTAATGTTTCCCAGTCCAACTATAGACATTTGTTCTACTGAAGAAATAATAACACAGAAAATCAGCGGTGTCCTGACAGATGTATACATATAGTTTACCCTATTTTTGGAAAGAAATTCTCTGCTAATGATCATGGTTATTGATTTGGAGCATACATTTCAACACCAGACATACATTTGGGAAGTACTCGCAAGCAGCTGTGCTGATGCTATCTGCATACAAAACTGGAGCACGACATCTCCCAGGACAAGCAAGTCCTTACTCTTCATTTACACGATTTAGCAAATTCCTTTAAAGTTATCAGTCAAATGGAGATGAGGGTTTTGAGGTAATTGAAGCTAAACTCAGAACAGAAGTGCTGCACAGTTATCTATAGCTGCAGAAAGGATTCTTTAAAGGAAAAATTACATGATGTTTTATGTCATTGTCTTAATGTCCCAAAGAAATCAGGTACTCAGCAAAAAAGCCTTTGTTCTGTGTGAGAATGAATTCCATTGCTTTTGAGGTCAGGGTCATTTACTCACCGTCCTTCACCTCTTCCTTCTGCAGGGCACCGCGTGTGTTTGGGGGAGCATCTGGCGAGGACCGAGCTCTTTATTTTCTTTGCCAACCTGCTGCGGGCATTCACCTTCCGGCTCCCTGAGGGGGTGACAAAGATCAACACAGAGCCCATGCTGGGGGGTACACTGCAGCCCCACCCCTACAGGGTTTGTGCCATTCCACGCTAGGGTGAACACGTGCAGCATGTCACAGCCCTTCTGTTAAGAAATCTTACTTACTTTTGTGAATGTATTTCTTGAGACCATTTAACATTTTCTGTCTTGGATATGAATTTCTGCTCCAAAACCCACCTTTCGCCTACAGCAGGTAGTTTTGTTCAGACCTATTACCTGCTTTTTACCTGATTTTTTTTTTCTTTTTAATTTATGTAAAGGTTCTTTTGATCAGGAAGACTCTATCATTCTCAACCATAAAGACATTGTGCAGTTGCTCTCTGACCTGACAGATGTTAAACCTGGTACACCAGTGAGCAAATGATAAAACTGACTGGTAGGCTTCAAAAATTAATTCATCATCTCTGAGCTATTTTCAAAAGCAATGGAGTTTGGAAAAACATACTTGGAAAAATATGACCCTTTATTTTAATGTCATCACTCATTTCAGTTGACTTTTTGTTGATGGTCACTAATAAAAGATATGAAGGAAAAATCAGCAACTGGTTTTATTTATGAATGACTTATGATTCACTGACAATGTCTAGCTTTGATGCAGCGGAATATGTATAAAGCATCTTTAACACTGCCAGAGGATAATTGGTTTGAGTTCAGCAGAGAAAAGGTGTAGGCTGAAACTCGCTGAAGACAAGTTTCAGAGAGAGGATTTCTTTTAGGGCAGATGCTTCTAATATTTTCAAATTCTGCCAAGTTAGATGGTGAAAAGTCCTTTCTAGCAGAGCAGCAGTTTACTGCTGTGGGTTGATTCCTGTCAGGATCTGCATTGGCTGGTTGCTCCTCCAAGGGGCAGTTAACGTGAGGAGCCTGCTGGAATTAGAGCTGATGGTAAATGAAAAATGTCCATGGAAAACACTAGAGGTACTTCTTAACCACCTCAGATGTTCAGCAGTATACCTGAAGCTACAAAGACTTGTCATGTACACAAAATCCTGGTTAAATTCAACAAGAGAGTCTATAGTAGCAGAAATGGAAAAAAAAATGGTCCCTGTGGTGAATATAAATTTATTTATATTGTTTGGAAAGCGACTTGTGAAGTGTAACTGAACTTGTCCTTCAGTAATATTCCTATTTCTGCGAGAGAGGGTAGGACAGCTGAACAGAAGGTCATCTGTTAAATCAGCTATCACTAGATGTCCACTGTGTGATTGAGATTAATTTAGTCAGTTTGCCATGAATCACAAATTTAGGCCTGTCTCATTATTTCTAATTCAATAGCTGATGGAACACAGCATCATAATAGTAAGCACTTGATATTTAGCTGTTATTAAATTAAATTAAATCACAGAATCATAGAATATGATGTTGGAGGAATCATTTGATTGAACCTTTCTTGGGGAACGCACGGTCTAGACAATGGCCGAATAGAAATAGTGAAATATGGAAGATGGCATCCTGACATTTTATCTGACAGAAAGCTATGTGCCCTGTTAAAAACTGATGTCAGCATCTTGGAGGATTTGCATGTGTGCATGAGTAGATAAAGCAAAGCAGAAAACACTGTGATCTGGGGATGGTGGAGCTGTCATCGCTTCTTAAAAATGAAACTAGAATCATCAGCAGCCATTGCTGTGATGTGATACCAGACTGCTCCTATCAGTCTCCAGCTCAGTTTGTTGCTCCCAGATCACCACCTTTTTTACCTTCCCTGTGATGCTGAGTCAGTTGCTTTTAGCAAGTAAAGCTGATCAAACTTTGGTGCCTGATTTCTTGGCATGGGGCCCCATTTCAAGGACTGCTATTCTCCTGGATTGTCGCATCAGGTCACAAGCAGGTGTGGGTCAGTCTCTGTCTTGCACCATTTAGACTGCACTTCAGAATTTAAAGTCTTGTAGATAGAACATTGAGAATGAAGAATGACTGGGAGCTGGTCTGGGTGACCAGTCAAGGAGGATAGACTTGAGGGGAGGGGGACTCACTGACTTGGTTAGGTCAAACTTTATTTTCCTGGAAACAAACTGTGAGTTCCATTTTGTTAACATGGGAAGATGATCAGGCTTCAGCACAGTAGTTTTATCAGAAATAGAACTCTCCTTTGTGCTTCATCACCTCATTCTCCCCTCGCTGCTGGGCCCTTCCCCTGTGGCGCGTGCAGCACCATGCAACTATTCAACCATGCAGTGGAAGATGTGGCTACAAAGGAAAATATGGAAAATGTAGAGAGGTGGTGTTGAACATTTCAGGTTCATGTAGCTCTTGGAGAGGCAGAGCCTTACAATACCACTGAATTCTGCAAGGACACTCTGAACCCAGAGGAGTTATCTGGTGAAGGTGACTTCGCAATGCTTTGTCTTTGGAGCAGTTCATGTCAGCAGGTGTGAGAGGTAATGTCCTTATGTATAAAATTGAGGTCAAAATATAAAAAGAAATGAGAAAAAAATTAATTATGTCTTTGCTCTAAAGACATTTGGAGAGAGAAAACTATAATAATTATATGTATAACTATAAAAGACAATTAACACATGTAGGCCAACTTCTCTGGGTTTTTCTTTTTTTTCCAAAGTTAGGTGAATGTAAAAGGTTTTCTATGAGAGTTTAACTTTGTAAATATATAATTTTCCTGAAATTAACATGTAAAATATTTTCACGTTCACAGATCTTTACTCAACAGTGAAGAAACCATTTTCTCAGAGGCAAGAGGTTAAGAAAAATAAATCACTGCTTAGTGCAGAGATCTTTTAAAATATACCTTGGCCTAGCAGTCCTTTTTCTACTTGGTGAGAATAAAAAAAAGTATTCTAAGGAAAGGAGAAAGGTAAGAAAACCAAGGCAGTTCCAGGAAGAGAATGTTAGAGTTAGTGAGAATTTATTTTTTCCAGTATCAGGCAGACAGAGAAAGCAGCAAGGAGATGTGAAGGCTGAGCAACTCTGACTTTTGAACTGGCTGTGAACTGCTGCTGAGGGAGCAGAAGCAGGCCAGCCCAGCTGGGCAGGGAGCTTGCCCTAGTTTTCAATGGAGCAATCAGCCCAGGCAGGATTTTGCCTTTCTGCAGTGAGCTTCTTCCCAGTGTTGACATTAACTCTTGCAAAGCCAGCATATATGTTTCTACTCTGGACTGGGCTGCATCTGCAGGAAAAAAAGTGGACTTTTCCCACTTGTGAGAAGTATTCTCCCTTAACAGGGAGAAAAATGTGGCTCCTATATAAGAGAATAAGAGAAGGGCAAGGACAAGTAATAGAGTAAGGTGGGGTTATCAAATTCCTATGTTAGTAAGGATAAAATTCTTGCTCTTTTTTCTTGAGCCTTAACAAACACATCCCAATGCCTGCAATGTCAGAAGCACAGACTAACGTGAATGCTTTTGCACTCCCTAGTTCCTTGGAGAGTTTGCCAATGATATTGAGATGAGATACAAATCTCAACATCCAGAACTTCTAGAAGTATTGCTCTGTGTATCTTTAAAGCTTGTACTCAAAGCAAATAAAAAATAAAGAATAAAATTTCTGCATTTTAGTAGTATAATGAGGGCCAAGGGAAGTGATGGTTTCTTCAAACTGCAGTGCATCGGGAAGGTCTCCAGCAGATGGACAATTTAATGCCTTATTTGGGTTTGGTTGTCAGTGAAAATGGCAGTGGTTGACCAGAGGTCAATACATTTAACATCACGCATGTTCATGGAAGATTTCTGTCTAGATTAGGAAGAAGAGGTTAGAAAATAACTAGATAAATGCCATGTTTTCAAATTGTCTGGGCTGATTCATCCCAGAGCACTTAGGGAACAGTATCAACCTCAGAGCTATTAGCAATTATCTATGAGAACCTGTGGAGGATGAGAAAAGGTCAAACATTTGCTTGTCTTCAGAAGGTAAGAGAAGTTGCAGTGCTATAAATCAGCCAGCTTGATTGCACTTCTCAGGATATCCTGGAAAAATAATGAAATTGTAAGCACTGGGAGGAAAACAGGAAGAGCCGGTAGTTGCCAAATAATGTCAACGTTACTTAAGTCTTGTTTGATGACATAGCTAGCGGTCTGTTTTCAGGAGAGAAGCCATTATTGTCATTTCCTGCTCTTCAATGTGGCTTTGACACAATCTCAGAAACTCTGGGGAAATGACAGGTATCTGAAGCCTTGCAAAACTTCATGGAAAACTCAGGAAATACATATGAATTGTACCATGTCAAACAGGTAAGATATACCGAATGGGATTCTGTCCTGCATCTATCTAGTCCTGTTCAGTACTTAATCAAGGACCTGGATAATCAGTAAGACCACCAAGCCTGGGCAAATTCTAGTTTCTTAATGCTATCAGATCCCAAACTGATGCCTGCTGCAAGGTGAGAAACAGGTATTCCCAAACATGTTGTGGTTCACAGAAACTTAAAGGCAGGACCTTTTTTCTGGATTTATCACCTTTGCGGAAGTATGAAGGCTGTTATAAAATGGTTACTTCTTTGTATCAGTTTTAATGTCAGATAGCTGGAGAGGTGAGGATGACCCTATTTCAACATTTCTTGTTCTTCCATCCTTCCTTTCTTTCTGGAGTGATAGCTTTCTCTGGGGTGTTACTCTGGGATTTTTTTCTTGATCATTATGGTGTCAGTAAGTTGCAGCAGAAAAATACATTTTCATTTTGCAGTGATGTAAAATGCCTCTAAAAGACAGAGTATTTGAACTCAAATTTGGTGTCCTGAGACAAAACATTTTCTTTAGGTTTTCTTAAATAAAAGATTTAGTGGGAAAAGTAGAAAAATTTCCTTAAGAAATTTCTGAGGCGTTAATTGAAATAGTATTTGTCCATTGAGATCATCTACCCCAAAAAATCCCAAGGAACTGGATTAATTTGACATAACATTTCACCTGAGGTTGGCATATCTTTCTTCTTAGTGACAAACTTATGAACTTGTCCTAATATCTGTGAGGTAATCTCAGCCTGTGGTATTTTTAGCCAGTGCTCCAGGAACTACTTATTTGTTGTCCTGCAGAGTGAGATTCTAATGTTAATGGAATAACAGTAATGAAACTGCAGCTCTTTCCCTGAATAATTTCTGAGATACAGCAGATGAGGCAGAGAATGAGCTAATAATATGAGTATATTCTGGGGTCAGATGATGATATGATGATATTCTACAAGGAATGCATTTTAAGAAGCATAAAAGAGAAAATGAAACATTTTGGATTGGTTTTTATGATTCTTTCTGAAATAACTTTTTGGGGATGTTATAAAAATGTTTATTCCAATGATGCAATCACATGACCATAGGCTCTGCCTCGTAAATTCACCTTAGATTGACAACTGTAAGATATAGATGACTCCAGTTTGGCTTATAAGACAGGCTGCTTCCCTTAGCCTACTTTGGACTAGTTTTACTCAGGGACAAATATCCCAGCTCCAGCAATGCTGAGGGTGTCGGTAGCTTCAGCACTCCCAGGCAGTGACCCACATCACACAGAAATGCAGACCAGTGCTGCAGTTTTAGATGAGGTTACAAGTTGCAAGCCTGCTACTGCATGATGGGACCTGCAGGCAAAGGTGCACAGGATTCCAGCCTTACCGCTGGTGTGGCATTGGCCTGAGTCATGGCAGGAGAGGACACAGCTTTGCAGGAGCTCCCCCTTTAGGTGTCTCGTTAAGGGAGCTAATCTGGCTGTAGTTAAGGGAAGCTGTCTGGGCACAGCCTTCAGCCTGCTCAAGAGCATCAACAGCTGCGAGAGAGTGCTGGTAAATTCAGCATAGATCAGTACGAATTCTGCAGAGCGACGTTATCCACTTGTATCTCAGCAGTGCATCCTCCGAGGAGCCAGGCAGAGGGCAGCAAAGGTCTCTTTGGAAGGGTTGTGCCTGCGTGGCTCGCACTGCCTTAACAAGAGCTGGCTTTAAACCAAACCAGGGTATGCTGGAGTTCATTACATGCTCTTTGGCCAGCACTGTGAGACTGGTGGAGGATGAGATTCAAATGATACAATCTAATGTCCTTAATAATAGATTTCTTTGACATTTTTGTAGGACAGTATCTCCAGGGTTTCTTGTTTACTAGGTATGCGGATATTTTTCACCATGACTATGTTCTTCTGCCCTCTGATCAAGATAAGAGGTCCATAATTTTCTCTGTCTCTCCCAGATAAGGGAAGGCAGTGCACTGGGGAAGCTCCCAGATAAATGACTGTGTGTCTTCCATTAACCCTTGTTTTCTCTAGGTGAGACAGTGGCATTAGATCAGTCCCAAGATGTTGGAAAAACAAAGTAATTATACCATTAGAAATGTGGGAATCTTATCCATGAGGCTTTGAAGCAGACCATTTGTTCCATTTACCCTGCCTCTCTCCTTCCCTTGCTGTTAAGTACTACCAAGAGAAAAGAGAAAACTCTGATATCATTAAAAAAACACCACCAAACACCCCCCCAAAAAAACCCAACAACAAAATAAACCAGAAAATATTGAACTGAATAATTTTCACATTGTCACAGGTTGTAAGGTTTAGAAGGGAGGTCATCTAGTCTGACCCCCTTCCTAAAGCAGGTTCACCAAGGGCAGGTTGCACAGTATCATGTCCAGGTGGGTTTTGAAAGTCTCCAGTGAAGGAGAATCCACAGCCTCTCTGGGCAGCCTGTTCCAGGGCTCTGCCACCCTCACGTAAAGAAGTTTTTCCTTATGTTCAAGTGGAACCTCCTGGCTTCCAGTTTGTGCCTGCTGCCCCTTGTCCTGTCGCTGGGCACTGCTGAAAAGAGTCTGGCCCCATCCTCTTGACCCCCACCCTTTAGATATTTATAAGCATTGACAAGATCCCCTCTTAGTCTCTTCTCCAGACTAAACAGCCCCAGGTCTCTTAGCCTTTCCTTGCAAGAGAGATGCTTCAGACCCCTCATCACTGTAATCCTATGCTGGACTCTCTCCAGTAGTTCCTTGTTTCTCTTAAACTGGGGAGCCCAGAACTGGACACAATACTTGAGGTGTGGCCTCATTAGGGCAGAGTAGGGGGGGAAGGAGAACCTCCCTCAACCTGCTGGACACACTCTTCTTAATGCACCCCAGGATATCATTTGTCTCCCTGGCTACAAAGCACACTGCTGACTCATGGTTGACCATGGACACTAGGACCTCCAGGTCTTTCTCCTTGGAATTTGGGCTATTGTTCATCGATTTTAGCTTGTTGTTCACTTTTATCCAGCTTTGCAGGTGAGCTTCTGTGGGCCGGGAGTCAGTTAGGACTGAAAATTTCTTGCCTCTTATCTTTATGATGTATTTCACAGCACAGTTAACACAGAGTTGACCAAAACGAATAATGCTATCACTCGATCAAAGCAAGCCCTGTGCTCCATGAATCTGAACAGTAGACAGTGTCTCAAAAGATCAACCTGAAGCACTTAATGAACAAGGATAGATGACTTATCTGTCCACCGTCCCTCTCTGAAAGGTGTGTTGAGTGCTGCCTCCTGTAGTAGGTTACCCTGCAAGTGCAGATGTTGGAAGGATGATTTCCATGTTAAGGACAGATCATAAAAAGTGTAAGCTATTGTTGTTCAAAATTTTCTCATGTCTGTCTGCCTGTAGAAACCTGTGTCACTCCCAGCTGGCACCTGATTGCTTGTTGCGTTATGAATACCTGCTTTGTTATGTGTCTGTGGTGGCATTTTCAGACTTTAGGAAATTCTATATTTAAGATTGTTCATGGTCTTAAGTTAGTCTCTTTGTAGACTTTGCATTGCGAGACATGAAAATTTCATTGCTCTTTGGTCGCACACTGTGTTACCCACAGGATCCCCATGGGCAGGATGGATGTAGCTAATGGCAAAGAGTGCCCTCAATTTCTCTACACTCATCATCCACTGGGTATTTTCAGACTCATCACATCACTGAAATTTGCACAGAACCAAATCGTGTGTAACTAACGCATCCATACCATTTCCTGTGGCATCCTCACTCTATTGGTTGGATGCTGTGTGAACGATATTCAATCTTCACAGCTCCAGGTAGCATCACCCTGATTTTTCTAACGGAGAAACAGTCCTCAGAGCTCCAATGCCAACACTGACAAATAGCTTTGTGTACTGCATTAGATAAGATTATGGCCTAAGTCTTTCAGCAGGTTTAGCATGTGTTCACATTTGTGTATCAGAATATAAAAAAAAGATAAAAATAAATATTCATATCCACTGCACAACTGCAGTGGCTGCAAGTTGTGAACACATTATGCTTCTCCAGACCTGAGCTTTGAAGCCTGGAGACAGACATCACTGATGTGAATGAGTAATTGGCAGTCAGTACATCCGAAGGGTACAGGCTTTCAGGGTGAGGAGATGGATTTTCTCACTATTCTCTATCTTGTCATGACAGCATCAGAATTCAGCATCAGAGAGATGAAGCCTGAGACAACAGACAAAGCTCTCTGTAACTGGGATTTGTTCCCAGAGCAGGCTCTGCCAGGCATAGTGCTCTGGAGACCATGTGTCACATAACTGAAGACTTTATGCACCCTAAGGTCTGAAGTGAGCTTTACCACGGGAAAAACAATCTTTGTTCTGGGATGTTGCTGTGCACCTTTCACTGAACTTGAAAAAGAAATTCCAACTGACATGTGGAATCATTTAGTTATCTTGAAATTAAAATATGCTGGGATGCTACAAGTGCAGCTGGTACTGTTTGCTTTAATACAATTGTACTGGGACCTACAGTAAAGGGGACATGAAAGTTTGTTACAGTGCTCAGATGACAAGTATTTATTTCTTGCCGGATCAGCCTTGTGATCTAGCATTGCTATGCTCTTCTTCAACCGCTGGTTCAAGTACAGAGTTTTTCGAAGACTGAGTTAAAAAACAAAACCTGCTTTTGAACACAGAATAAAAAGCTTTTCAGTTCTTTTAAAACTTTTTAGATCATTCTTTTGAACAGTTAGAAGTTCATTCTATTTCTAAAAGCAGTTTCCTTACTGCTTCCAATCGTAGATTAGATTTCCTGAATATAAGACATTTCTTTCAAAATCCAGTCTTTGCACTACCTGTCTGTGATTCCAGTTCTTGTTTTGTCATGCAGTTATCTCTCTTGCATCTGTAAACTGAACACCCTCTGGAGGTAAAACATGAATTCATTAAAAGGAGTTGCAAATGTGTGATACAGTTGTGACAGCATTGCTTAGAAGATTTTGCCTTAAAACAGATCAGACAGGGCGCGTTTAAGGAGTAATGGCTGCCGTGCTGGAGAAATTTGCTTGTGACAGAATTAATGACATTCTCTTCCAGCTGGAACATGTTATTAAAATAGGTGAGGAAAAGAGGAGCAGTAAAAGAAGGGAATGTGTGATGTACATATTTAACAGGCTTAAATCTGTGTAGGATGGGCTAGTAGAAGAAAAAAGTTTGACTTTCACACTGCTGCAGGCATTTTTTATTTTTTTTTAATACAAACAAGTGGAGAAAACCAGCTTCGAAATGTAGGCAAACACCATTCCCTGGCTTTGCTTTGTATCTGCTGATTGTAGAGTTTCTGGAGTTATAATATGCAAATAGGCAAATACGAACTCTCATGCTGTTTTGTCTCCAGGTTACTGAAGGAACAAAGCAGTCAGTATGATCTTCTCATTCAGGTGGACAGGAAATACCAAGTGCAATAGCATAAGAAATTATTCTATTGTTTTTAAAAATAGGAGAGAGAAAGATATATTCCTGTGAGGCTCATAGGTCAGTGAAGAGATCTCGTTCTTCCTATTTATTAATGGCTTTTCTTTCTAACTTTTTTTTTCTTTCTTTGTGTTTTCCAGGAGTTGATCCAGCTCAAACTGGTTGTAAATCTGGAGGATATCTCCACTTTGGAGGGATCCCAATGACTGAGGTTTGAACCGAGGGAGGACAGCTGGCTACCCTTGAAAACACACTGCCACGTGAGCTGTGCTGTCTCTGGAAAGCCCCAGCAAGCGGGAAGGGTGAGATCACAACTGCTGGAAATACTCAAGTGTCCTTTTATCTGCTTGTCCCTGTTGTTTCCAGCACTGCCGTCTAACAGTTAACAGCCTCTCAGGGCAGCTGAGAGCTACTTGGTGCGTGTGGCTGTTCTGACAGGAAGGCATGGTGCGAAAAGCAAGAAAAATGAAAGCGAGGGAAATACCCAAGGCAAAAGGACAAGATCTGAGAAATGCATTGGAAGGCTTCACAGAGGCTAATTGAGGAGGGGTAGCTGATCCTTCAAGTACATAACCTGAGAATCCCTGCAAGCTGAGTGGTTTATAAGATGTTCTGAAGAAAAATCTTAAGCAAATAAGCCTGTAATAAGTTGCTCTTCCTGCTCCCTACTTTTCTCCAATTGTAGAATAGGTCATCAGCCTCTGAGGGCACTTATTTTCTCCCATTCCCAGGTCCAGAAGTGCAACCTGTGCTGTCCATGCATGTTCAACATCCCCTCTCTGCCATAAATCCTCACTCCAGTTGTCCCATGAAACTGAAGGCTGCAGAGGAGCTGACTGTTTAGGGTGATACATACTGTTTCCTGTGGTAGAAGATGGCTTTCCTGGTTTATATGAGAAACTCTGAGGCCTCTCTCAGCAGTATTAGTGCAAGCAATAATATTTCTTGCTGCATAATATCTATACGAGGAGTAACAGTTCTGACCTCAAAAGGTATTTCTTAACCCCTTTTAAGTTAACATCTGTGGAACATTTTGGGGGAAAAAGAACCTTCCTGCACATGGCTACTGTAATGCAAAAACAATAACATAATAATTGGAACAATAAATACAAATTAAGTGGGCTTTTTGTTGGTTTGTTTTTTTGGTTGGTTTTTGGTTGTTTTTTTTTTTGCTTACTTGAGTTTGGAGATATGTCCACATACTGCAGTTACTTCATGTGCAAGTGACTGAGAAACTGGTGTCTAAAGGACTGCATTTTCTTTACCAGTATCAACAGCTAATCTCTTGCATATTAATTTGTTATAGTGTACCAATGGCTGCCACACAACTTGCTCTTTGATCCACAAGTAATTGTCAAATGCTGAAAGCTGCTGAGTATGTTTGCCATTTTCCTTGAAAGTGATGCTGGCAGAGTTGCTATAGGTGCTGGAAGTTATTTCCTGAAGGCAGGCGCTGAATGGTGAAGCCATGAGCAGCATTGTCCAAGGGCTTTCTTCCATAGGACACTCAGATAAACAGGGAGGGTTATTGATTAGACATGTCCCTCCCTCCCTTGGGGAACTGGCAGAAAAGGAACAAAGAACCATCACAAAGGCAGATGCTCAGAGAGTGCAGATTAAGAGGGCTTGTTGGGGCACAGTCCCAACTGTAAGATCAATTGTGAAGAGAATTTCTTGCCGCACACAGTGCTCAACCCCCAACCCTCCCGTTCTCTTCATATTAGCACCTTGTGGTGCAAGTCCCCGTCATTCAACTCTCCTTGAAAGCAAGAAGAAAAAGCTTCCCTGAACTGGGAAGAAAGGCGTAAGTCAGGCTTCTGGCCACTGCACTTTATTCATGGCTAATTGTCACATTGCTGCTTTAGCAAAACAGATGTCCTCCCTTAGGAGCTTAATGCAATTAGTGTGGTACTTCAAAAGGCTGCTGTCCCTGCCACCATGCTGGAGATTTAGGAGTGTGTGTATGATGAAGAGTTATTAAGCTTCTGTGCTACTGCTTGATTTTTTTTTTCTTCTCTTAAGATATATAAAATCGAATACAGAAATGTCATCTAAATCTTTCTTCAAAGTACTTTTAGAGGCTTATTGAGGTTGCTAAGTGACCTCTTAAACCTGAAATGTTATAGAAAATAGCCCTGCTTGAGAAAAAGCCTGTGAGGAATGCTGGTGTAATTGAAGACTGAACTGCCAGTCACAATTTCAGGCTTGGTCAGAGGATGTGTTATCTTCTCACAGTTACAAGCCATCCTGACCCTCTGTGATACCCATGTGGCTGCTTCTATCTTAATCTGCCCTTGGTTTCTACCTCCTGTTTGCTTGACTTCTATTTGCCACACCCTAATTAAAGACACTGGGCAGTTGTAAATACCTGACTGTGAAGGATTTACAATGGGAAGTGTAAGGTGGATATAGATAATGGGGTTTGTACAGCTCCACTTAGACCAATCTGGGATAATCTATTGTTACAAGTGGAGTTATACTATATTATTGTACTGATTTTGCCTTTAAACCTCTACCATGCATATTTAGGGGTACTAATACCTGATTAGTAAGCCTGCCCTGTAATACATTTTAAATATAAACACTCCTGTAGTGCAGAACATTCCAAGAATGACACACTCATCTGCAGTGTTCCCTGATGGGTAAGTTGACTCACCATCTGAAGTGAGTCAAAGATCTATCTCAAGTATTATCATTTTTCTGTGTTGAAAAGTTGTCACCCAGAGCTGGTGCTTCAGTTAAGAACAATCCTCTCTGCAGTATTTCTATTCTAAACACAAAGGCAGATGGACCAGGTGATTTCAGACACCAGGACCTGAGTGGAAGGGGAATACCACCCTCAAAGTCAGGGTGTCATATCTGGGGCTATTTCAAGGTCAATCTCTTTGTCCTGGAGGGTGCCCATTGTTCTGCTTCAGAGTTTGTCTGTGGTGCGTCTGGACATGTTTATGATCTCTTGGTCAGGTATGTCAAGCTGTGGGGCCTCCAAATCCTCCCTTGTTCCTTCACTCAATGAGATTGACTATGGCTTTCATTAGTCCTTGGCCTGTATGTGGCTGAGGCAGGTTTGGTGCCAAGACTTCTGCACCCCTCTCTGCAGAACTCCAGGAGATTGCATCTAACTCTTTTTTCTTTTCTTCTTTTCTCTTTTTTGTTGTTTTTTTTTCCTCCACTTTTCGTGGGACAAACTACTTTGTGCTGTGTGTGTTTTGTGTTGCATGGGACTGCACAGTCACTGACCCAGTGGTTGACACCTCTGTTGATGGTCTGGCTTCCTGAGTTTCACTCCTCTCTCAGTCTTGAGATTTACAAGCTTTGTAAACAACATTTTGTTTTTCTTAAATTAATGGTTTACAATAATCGAAAAACATATTAAGCAATGTAACTTAAACACTATTACCTTATCAACCAGATTTTCAAATAAAGAAAACAAGCTACTTTATTTTATGGTGGAGGTTGTTTTCTTTAATCTGTGAAATTTTAAGACTGTAGAATGAGTACCTTTCAGTACATAATACTTTCTTTGGTTATTCTCAGGGTGAAAAACATGGGCAGTCAGCTACTTCCGCTATCTCACCTACAGGGATACCCTAGAGGTTCTTAACGTGTGAGTATTGCTAATTGTTGTGAACTTTTAAGTATTTTTAAGTATCTAAATATGACATTTTCCTTGTCCTGTTGGCTTTTCCCTATTCCTATGTCAATAAAAAAATATTTTTGCCTCTGGTCAGTACAAGCTTTCAACATTTTCCCAGCCATTCACTCTTTAATTGCAACTAGTCTGGATCTTAACTTCAGTGTATTAATTGTGACAAGCTATTATGACACACACTTTAGAGTGCAAAGTCAGACTTTGTGGGAGTCTGTTGTGGACCTCGTTTCTTTAGCTCAAGTTAAAAGTGCTCTGCCATCAGTGTCTTGTCATTGTTCTTTTCATTATTCTTGGCATCACTAGTAGTGCTGTGAAGAAACCTGGTAGAGGTTGCGATTATAAACTTCTTTGGCTGATAACATCAGCATTACATTTTATAGTTTTTGCCATATTTTTGCTGGTGCTTCTCTTAGGCCTTTCTGAAAATGTGGTATTTGTAGACTTTGAACATCTGCACATCCTCACTTACTAGCAGCAGTAACACAGTGCCTACTGTTTTACCAAAAGGCTCCTAATGCAAGAATGTTGATTTCAGACTCTTTTGTGAAAACAGGAATATGTTTTTCTGTCAGGCTTTAGAATTTATCCTCTAACATATTTTTTACTTGTCTTTTTTTTCTTAAGCCTTTGGGAGATTTTTGTTTGTGTCCTCAGGCTTGCTATGCAGAAATTATGGACATGATCTCAGATACTTTGCATTTTCCTGCATCTTGAAAAATTCATCCATCTATTCCTTCCATAGAGAAATCATCCATTTCCTGGAAATTTCACCCAGAGAATGTCAAGTTATTCTTCTCTTCGGCAAGCTCTCTGTAAGAAAAGTTCTCGCAGCAATTTGGATCAGGGATGCCAGGCCCATTTCTGTTGTTTTTCCTTATTTTTATTTTTAGATATTAAGGACACATACATTGTTTTCTTCTCACCGTTTGTCCCACCTCAAGTCCAGCTTTAGTGCCCCCAGTTACTAAACACATTCCAGCTGGTGAATTTTGCAAGTTTCTGACAGTACTTGTGGGAGTGAAGTTAAAAGTATAGCAGTGTATCACGTGAATTTCCACTTCTGAGTATTACATCTTTGAAGCCTTGCTCAAAGGAATCGGCTGCTACTTTGTTCCCAATCTATGAACAGTTCTTGTGCTTTGGAGATCCTAATTCCTGACATTCCCACTTACCAAATGTGATACAGTTTATTCTTAGTGTTGAAGTATCAAAGTCACAGAGCTGAAATGAAACATTTGCTTTCTTGAGAACATCAGGACCATGCTGGTTTAATTGTCACATTACCTGCGCAGCTTTACTTTTGCAAGCATTGTACTGATCTTTCCAAAACATGTGCTTCTACATTCGAATCTCATTGAAACTTTGGCTTCCTGATAGCGTTTATTAAAACCTGCTCTTCTTGCCCTCAGTCCAGTTCTTTGAACTGCTTTTCACTTGGGTTACTATCTTTTAGGAAGGCTGAGTTTTCTGCCAAAAAGAAAAGAATTATAAGAAGTGACTGGTCTGATCAATTGGATGTAATTCTGGTGGCACCTTAGACGCTGTCTACCACCTCTCTTGTATCACTGTAGTTGTGCTGGAGCCGAGTCCTATTCTTGGACAAAGCTTTTTCCACAAACTATTGAATTTCCCGTCATACATCTGTCCCTGCTTGGACACCTCTGTTTACAATGGTCACAGCTCTCCTCAGTACTGTGACGAAACCCTGTACTACATCCCACTGGCTCTTCATGGCTGTTGTCTAGCTTCTGGCTCCACCTCCTCTCCCAGAGCACAGCGATGGAACAAGTTTACTCTGTTGGTTTCCTTTTCCAGAGGAAGGGCGGGCTGGAGGCACAGAGCCCCAGAGAGGTGCAGTGTGGCTGTTGAATTAACACGGTACACACGTTGGAGTTGGATGTGATGCAGTGTAAAATACAAATTTTTCTTCTTTTTGCTGTGGTGTTGCTGCAGCATACACTTTGAAAGAAAAATACTTCCCCTGAGGTAAATAAACTGGCTGCTGAAAGCCTTGGTCTCAGAAAAAAACCCAGCCTCTTTCTGCTTCTAGCTATAATCATATTTGTGGGGATGAGGTTCTCAGTGCAAAACTGACTGCCGGGCCAGTGCATAGCAAGTGCAGTCCCTGTTTGAGATGTATGGGGTTTCATCCGTTCCTTTCTGGCATCTTTTCCACTTACAGCTGGCAAAATCTCATGGTAACGTGTATACTTTGTGGTTTGGGTGGACCCCAATGATCATACTGAATGGATATCAAGCAGTGAAGGATGGCATGACTATGCGCCCTGAAGATGTTTCTGGGAGGATGGTGTCTCCTTTCTTTCAAGCAATGGCCAAAGTAAAAGGTAAGATTTTCCTGACATAAATAGTGCACAAGAATGTTGACTTGGCAAACTACCCTGCCTTGCTCTACCTTCCCATTCAGAATGTTCTTCCATCAGACACTAAGTCCTCCATTGGCTCCTGAGAATAATTTACCATTTGCCATGCTGCCTTTTGTACTGAGTTTTTCCAAGCCTGGGAAACACTCCAAATCAGGTTGTTTCTAGGTGACCTTTTTGCAGTGCTCAGGATGCGTGTCATCCCAGCTCAGAACTTGGCGATCTTGCCTTCCTCACAGGATAATCCAATTTGCTGAACGTGATTTTGCTGTACATCACATGAATGCAAAGCTTGTTTATGTGTTTGGTAACTATATATTATGGTTGCAAAACACCTTTCATCATGAGCAAGAGATCTATAACACCCTCTTTCAGAAGTCTCATTGCTGTGTTTGCAGCCACTCTTAAATGTGTGGTGAATGCCCTTTGAATGTGAGAGTGCCGCCGACACACAAAACCCCCTGCTCCTCAGCGTAGTTCTGCAGTTTGCAGTCTTCTCTTTTTGCTCCCCTGCATTTGCTACACCAAAGCAAACATGGATTGTTGAAAGCATCACCATCACAGCAGCAGTTTAGGGCTCTTCAGGTAATCACTAGCTCAATTTAACAACGAGTCAAGTGGTCTCCTTTCCAGAGGAGAAACAGGGCCTGAACGTCACCTATCCTTCATCTTCACCACCTCAACACACAAGAATCAATTAATTGATCTATATCTCCATAAAGATACCCTGGCCCTGTACACCACTCTGGGGAAAAACATCCAGTCATTCCTGTCTTGAGCATTATCACGAGTATGGCTAAATCAAATCTTCCAGTAAGGCATCTTAAGGGTTTGAGTTTTCTTTTACAAACTAGATTGAAAATTCTTAGACTGCTCTTTTCAAAGATTAACTACAATCAATATTAAGAACATATGGTCTAGTTACAGCTTGGGTACGTTTGGCTATGATTTCTGTTTACAGGTAATTTCACCTAAAGATACTTGTATTGTAGTTTTTTTAGATATCACTTCTCTGATGAGGACAAAACCTTCCATGAACTGATCAGTGCCACAGAGAATTTATTCAGGTTTGCAAGCAGTTTTATTCATCAGGTGGGTAAATGATTTGCTATGTTGTTTTTTTTTTCTTAATTATGTAGAAAATGAAAGTGTAGATACAAAAATGAGTCTTCACTAATTACAGAGAAACTGGCAAGTGCAAACTGGGAGGTAAGCCATGTCCTTGGGGGCCTCCTTGGTACTGAGGCCATTTTTAAGAACTCTTTTGTTTCTTTGCAAGTTTAGGGGACATCTCTCTGACTCTTGCCTTTAAGTCTTTCAGCATTTCTGAGACTTTTAAGAGGAGAAATGTTTAAACTTAATGTGAGGCTGGAGTTTGTAATAAATTTGGAGTGTTTTGAATGCACCTGCAGTTTTCCCCATGAATCAGACTTTGTGGTTTAGACCTTTAAAGAGGGACAAGCTGGGTGTAATGGGGACTGTGGATGGCAAACTCCATTGATGTTTCAGTTTTACAGGAAAAGGCAAACTAAAATGCTGATGTGGTAGTAAAACTTTTCAACAAATCTATCATATGAGGATAGCACTATACAAATTGCTCACAGTAAAATATAGAAAAGTAGATTAAATTTGTGGATGATTAAGACAGAAGACCTTATCAATACAGAGGAGGTTCAGGATATCTTGCTGTAAGAGCTTGTCAGTGCTGTGGATTAGAGTTATAAGAATGGAACGAATTATAATAGTACAAGATTAAATCATGAAGCATATTATCAATTAATGAGATTAATATCTGCCAGGAGCTTAGCACATTTCACTTTAAAGTTTATGAGGAAGGGGACTGGTGTAAACTAGCAGTTAACAGATAAAAAAGGCAAAATAATCTTAGAGTCTTTCCAGCACTATTTTCCCTCTAGATCCAGAGAAGCGTTCAAGTTATTTCTGGTGTGTAAACATCTGTGGGACCTATTCTAGGGTCTTGGACACCTTATGTTGAGTCTGGAGTGAAACAAATGTAGAGAAGTGTTAATGGGATAACCTACAAACCATCACTTACGTTTAGAGAGATTTTGCTTCTTAGATCTGAAAGAACAAACAGAGGAGATAGAAATGCTGTTTGCTTGGCAGGGTGGAATGTCTGATGCCGCAAAGAAAGAACTATCCAAACTAGAGGACAACACTTTGAGCTGGCAAATATGTGTATAAATAAATACACTTAGCAGGCTGAGGATGTAGTATTTCTAGCCATCAGAATAATTCTTGGTCCTGCAACAGTCACAGGGACTCTGATGGGAAAAAACTAAATTAGCTCTTAGAGTGACAACCAGTCTATACTTCCCTTCTCTAAGTCTCTCACTCAGTGCGTTGTTGCTCAGAGAGCTGATGAGACCCCTGCCATGGAACCCTGGAGCTTCTGCCCTGCTGATTAACAGCATAACTGCAGAGACCGGCTCTTGCTTGGCTGGGGATGGACTGAGAGGAGAAACTGTTTTGCCAAAGCACTGGTTAAGACATTCCTGCTCAATGTGGCACTGCCACAGTGAGGTAACTTAGTGTAAGAAAAGACATAAATGATGACATGATGCAGGAATTCTGCAATATCTATTTCTCAGTGTAGCGGTTCACTGGCGCTGTTTCAACTCAAGAGAGAGACGGTTTAAGCACACAGCTAGAGGTGACAGCCAAGCACTGCAGTGTTCTTAAATGCAAATCACTTCTGGAAAGGATTCAACTCTTGAGTAGAGCTGTCTGTAAACACTGCTGTAAACTTAGTGTTGAATTTGTATGAGGACCGAAAGTGCTTTTATGTTGGAAGATAAACTATTTGTAATTAAATCATTGCAGTGGATTGGGACTTCCTGAATTTAAAATGTAGGATAATGTTACTAAAAAAAAGTGAGAACTACTGAAGATCAGGCTGAGCTCAGCCAGGTCCTGGCATGCCTTGTAGCTCTGGTGGTGGTTGCTCCAGCACAATCCCATATCTGCAGGCTTGCTGGGCTCGAAGGGAAATCAGGACAGTAAGAGATTTCACAAAAGCAGTAGCTGTCACAAATAATCCAGCCTGTCACTCCACATAGCATATAAAATACTGTTCCAGGGCCTACACACTTCTGCTCAGCCTCCTTTACAGCTTTATCTGCACTTGCCCTCCACCCTACCCTCCCACACCTGCTTCTGTCCACTCATCCTTCTAGAAAATGTATCTCTCACTGCCTTTGCTCAGACCTCTTATCATCTTGCTGCTCACTGAAGAAGCTTAATGATAAGGTATGTGTAAAGCTAGTTGTGCTCAAGGGCTGGAATGTTATGCCTATTGAGACTTCAGCTCTTCTCAGTACTGTTGATAGATATCTTCCCCATGATTAGGCAAGACACAGGAGTGGCACAAGGTGGAGAGAACTAGTAATTTACCGCCCATGTCATCCAGTCAGGGACCCTGGCCACCTGACACCTACTAGGCAGTGCAAAGCAGCACATTTCATTTTTAAGTCTACTTAAAACTCAGCTGAAGGGTAGGAGCCCCCCAGCTGCCCCTTCAGGAGGCTGAGCTTCCAGACAGTCTTGCACAACAGTTCGCTATTCCTGAGCAGTGGAACCAATGTGGTGTGTGTAGCCTCCTGTATGGATTAGTCCATATGGGTCATGTAGCCAGACCCTGTTTTCTGGGCTAGTACAATAGGTGTGGAAACCTACAGCACCGACTGACACCCAGGTATTCCCATAAAGATTTGAAGAGAGATGATGGTGGAAGGCAAACAAACTCAGGAAATTTGACAAAATGAACTTTGCTCTTCCTTCACTCCCTTGGGAAGCTTGGATGTGATTCTGGGATGGAGAACAATTCTGTTTCCCTTCCCAGAGATAACTCGTCTGGTACTTGTCCGAGGTTAGAGATCTCCAGCTCCTGGACTGGCTGACCTCTGACAGTGGGGAAATTTGCAGGTCATGGGGAAAGAGCTGAAGTGATCCCAGGGGAGGTGCTGGTGAGGGATGACAGCAGTCACCTCTGGTTGGCTCAACTGACTTCCTTAGTCTCCTGCCCACAGCCCTTCCTGTTCCTCTCCTGCCCCTGCAGGTGCTGCTTTCTCTCCTGACCATCACCCTGTCATCACTTAGCCACCCAAGGTTACCACCCAGGGCACCTATCTGCACTGCACCATCAGAGAGCTGCCAGATTAGAAGCTGTAGGCACAGTGCTGATGACCAGAGTGATGCAACTGTTCTTTTAAGTGGAGTGACTAACCCTCTACCCCATCTTTTGTTTGTCTGGGTTTCTTTATAACCACTGTCAGCCACAGCCTCAGGTCTCTGAGTTGTGATAGAATTGTCATGCTTTAATAATATGGTTTGGAAGGGTTTTTTAAGGTTTTTTTTAAGGTTGTGTGTGTTACTCCAGGGAAAGATGCACAAGTGAGTGCAGCACTTTTTAAAGCATTGCAATTCTGTCGGGGAAAAGTGAGCCCATGTCCCAGAACGACAGAGGTGGCCACTTTGTTTCATATTTGCAGGATAGTGGGAGTGTGTGAATTCAGAAAGCCTGAAAGATCTAATATTGATGGATATGAGAGGAAAACTTCTGCCTAACACTACGTGGTGCTCAGCTCTGCTAAAGTTACAGTTAAGGAAAATATTGCCATGTTGTCTGATGTCACAACTCTCCACTATTTTCTTTTGCTTCTCTTTCTCTTTCATGGTCAGGCTCTCCTGGGTAGCAATATTAGTGCCACAACCATGAGACAGGCTGTGTGCCAAACTCCAGGAAAACTCTTTATCCTGGCAAAAGGTAAAAGCAGAAACAAGAGACAAAGAAAGCCTCATGCAAAAATTTGGTGGATTTTGCATCAATCCAAAGATTGAGACTGGTTTGTGTCAAAGACTTGGGCCCAGCTGTCCTTGTTGATGCTCAGTGTATGAAGCAGTGAATCAATGGCAAGTAGTAGGGGAATCTGACATTTATGGGATTAAATTTTGAAAAAATATTGTCTGTTGCACCAGCATAATGCATCTGGGGAAACTATTTCTGTACTTTTGAGGAGGTCTAGAAAACCCTGAACGGAGAGGAGGTGACAGAAAGGGAAATGTTCACTGTCTGTCCAGTAGAAGGGCTGGCAGGTGTCAAATGCCACAAAAAGGGAGACTGCTCTAAAGAATCAGAGGGGACTGCAACGCACACGTCCTGTTGGTGACCTACGTCTCATCACAGGACTCGTACTAAACATTTATTTCTGTTCAAAATGTAATTTAGTACATTTTCAACCAAAAGAAATTACTCCTGGATTCTTTAATACCAACACAATGGTTTTGGTTTGTCCTGTTCTTAGAAACTTTCTTAAGGCATCTGCTATCGTGTGGTCTCAGAAACAACATGAGACCAGTTGGACTTTCATCTGACACACGATGGCTGTGCTTCAGTTTTATGCCACTTACTCAGAATTAAATTATTTTAATATTTTTCTTTAGTTTGAACATTTATTATCACAATCTTATATTTTCCATTTGAACAATTTGCTCTCATTTTCAGACAGTGCCCTGACCAACTGTCTGCTGAGCCATAACTTGGGAAACTAGAAAAAGATGCTCCTCCAAGCAACTTGTAATCTTGGAGTATGAACCAAAATGTACTTAATGTTATTAACTTGCCTTTGATTAAAAGTCTTGTTGCTGGCTTTTTTCAAAGCTTAATATATTCATTTACCAGATGTCTTCAGGTGAGAAAAATGCATTATGAACAGGAAATCAGATTTTCTTCAGTAACAGAATGATATTTCTGGTTGAAAAAGGAAGAGATAATACGCTAATTGAGTTGGAGTTACACACACTTCCTTTAATGCACTGTTGAGGAGCTGTGTATTGTCCAATGTGAGATCTGCATTCAAGTCCATGCTGTCAGGGCAGCTTTGAGCTGGGAATTGTGAGTAACCCAACGTGAGGGAATGTCTGCCCATAAAATCCTTTTGCTGTAATCACAGAATCACAAAACATTGGGGGTTGGAAGGGACCTCAAAAGATCATCTAGTCTAAACCCCCTGCCAGAGCAGGATCACCTAGATCAGGTCACACAGAGTCACATCCATGCAGGTTTTGAATGCCTCCAGAGAAGGAGGCTCCACAGCCTGTTCAGGCAACCTATTCCAGTGCTCTGCGACACTCACCGTGAAAAAGTTTTTCCTTATATTTACCCAAACCCTCCTATGCTCCAGCTTGTACCCATTACCCTTTGTTCTATTACTGGATGTCACTGAGAAGAGACTGGCTCCATCCTCCCGACACCTGCTCTTTACATATTTATAGACATTAATGAGGTCACCCCTCAGTCTCCTTTTCTCCAGGCTAAAAAGTCCCAGCTCTCCCAGTCTCTCCTCATAAGGGAGATGCTCCACTCCCTTAATCATCTTAGTGGCTCTGCACTGGACTCTCTCCAATAGCTCCCTGTCTTTCTTGAACTGGGGTGTCCAGAACTGGATACAGTACTCCAGGTGGGGCTTCACCAGTGCAGAGTAGAGGAGGAAGAGAATCTCCCTCAACCTGCTGGCCACACTCTTCTTAATGCATCCCAGGATGCCCTTGGCCTTCTTGGCCACAAAGGCGCATTGTTGGCTCATGGTCATCATCTTGTCCACCATGACTCCTAGATCTTTTTCCCCAGAGCTGCTCTTAAACAGATCAGGCCCCAACTTGTACTGATACATGGGGTCATTCTTCCCCAGATGCAGTACTTTACACTTATCCTTGTTGAACTTCATTTAATTTCTCCCTGCCCAGTTTTCCAGCCTGTTCAGGTCACGCTGGATGGCAGCACAGCCTTCTGGCATGTCAGCCACTCCTCTCTTTTGTATCATCAGCAAACTTGCTGGAGGTACACTCTATTCCTTCGTCCAGGTCATCGATGAATGTATTGAACAGCACTGGACCCAGGACAGACCCCTGGCAAACACCACTACCCACAGGCCTCCAACTAGAGTCTGCTCTACTGACCACAACTCTCTGGCATCTGTCCTTCAGCCAGTTTCCAAATCCATCTCACCACACAAGAATCCAAGCCACACTTCTTAAGCTTGGCTGTGAGGATATCATGGGAGACAGTATCCAAAGCGTTGCTCAAGTCGAGATGTACCACATCTGCTGCCCTCGTCAGATTCATCAAGCATGATTTCCCTTTGTTGAATCCATGCTGACTACTCGTGATAAGCCCCCTTTCCTCACCATGCTTTGAGATGGTGGCAAGAACAAACCGTTCCATCACCTTTCCAGGGATGGAGGTGAGGCTGACTGGCCTATAGTTACCCAGGTCCTCCTTCTTGCCCTTTTTGAAGATTGGGATGACATTGGATTTCCTCCAGTCCTCAGACACCTCTCCTGTTCTCCAGGACCTCTTGAAGATTATGAAAAGTGGCCTAGAAATGACCTCCACCATCTCCCTCAGCACTCACAGGTGCATCCCATCAGGGCCCATGGACCTGTGGATGTTCAGGTTTAACTTCCCTCTAACCCAATCCTCCTCAACTGAGACAAAATCTTCCCTCCTCCAGACTTCCTCTGTGGTCTTATAGGACTGGAACCCTTGGGAGCTGGCCTTAGCAGTAAAGACTGAGGCAAAAGTGGCATTCAGTAATTGTCATTATCTGCCCACTGCTTTTATCTTCAATATCACCGTTATATTTATGATTGTGAACTGCTATATTAATAATGTTTGCAGCTGAATCACATTGAAAAAAAAAACAAGAAACTTCAGTGTCATGAAGGAACAGATTTATGGAGATATGGAGACAGCTGAGTCCAACGTGTGAAAATGCAGTAAATGTACCTGCAAAAATCACGCTGAACTCAAATATTCAGTGAGAGAAAGAAAGAGATGCATATGTAACCTACTCTAGGTGAACTTGCTTTATCAGGAGGGTTGGGCTAGATGATCTCCAGAGGTTACTTCTAACCCTTACCATTCTGTGATATGCAGAAACACACTGCAGAATAAAGCAATGGTGTGCTTCTGAGAGTAGTACTTGTATAAGAAATAGTGAGTTTACTTCTAGGTGTTTGTTAGAGCTAATGATATAGACCAGAGAGATCAGATAACCCATATCACATAGAGAGCAGAGACAAGAGATGGTAAACATGGTGTCTGAAGAACAGCTTTGCCATTTCACTCAAAGCATTACAGCTGAGGCAGCTTTGTATGTAAATCAAATGGTGGGAGATGCAGGTACTATGATTTGAACCAGAAAGTCATTCTGTTAGATTAGATTTGTAGATTAAAATTGTACCTAAGAAATGCCAACTCTTTAACCTCTTTCAACACGCATAGGTACATTTTAATTCATCCTTGTGCCCTAGCCCTTTGAGATGTCTCTCTAGATTGAAATCACACTGTTAGAAATTGTTCTCATTTTTTGGGGTGAATTGCACTACAGTGCCTTTTTGCCTTGTGATAGTAATTCAGAACAGGAGGTCTGGTCTAATCAGCTCTACCAAGAAGATGCCTTCTCTGAGACCAAATCTTACAGAACCAACAATTTTTGCTTGCTTTTTTTAAGCTCAAGTTCAAACCAGTTCACCATCATGATTTATAAAGGAACAGTAAGGGTTGAGTTTACAATTCTGTAGGAGTTCAGAGGATATAGCACAGAGCCAATGTACAGGCAACTAGCCAGCTGCAGGAAGCTTGCACAGGGCAACAAACCCCAGTCAGGATCTGGGCTACAGCTTTATTCAGGAGTGCCAGTACCCAAAAGCATCATCTCACATGCTTGACTACATGGTATACAAATTTCCTGAGTGATTGTAGACTAATTAGCCTGCAGGATTCAGCTGCCCCACCAGTGGAGGGGGGTGAGCAAACTTTGGAAGAGGTAAGGTTCATGTAACTCAGAAGTGTAATTATTAGCAAACTGCCAATTTTAAAACATTTATCCTCCCAATAGAGGAGCATGAACTTTCTGATCCCCACTGTTAACCCACTTCCACTGCCCAGCAGGGGTATAACAGAGCTCAAGTGTCAGTGGCCAATGCTAATGGTGGTTAACTGTTTCTGCTGCTGTGTTTGGCCAGAGACAGGAGGTGTGGGTAACTGGTTCTCACCGAAGTGTTTTACCACAGCTGAGCACGTTTGTGTAACCTCGCACTCATCAGCTTGAACATGAGCAGTGGATGAAAGAGACAGCTGCCTGGCTCCACAGTCCTTGCAACGCATTCATTTCTTCCATCACGCAGGAGGGCCGTGCCTAAGCAGACTCTGGACAGTGTTGAGGCTTTGCTGCCAAGCTGGAAACAGCTGAAGAGTAAAACACCCTTGCTGTTAGTGAAGCCTGATGGTGAGCTTGGGCGGTAGATGAACTTTATAAAAGGCTCTGAGTAGAAGGTGGGAGAAAAGGAGTCTGACCTGGGACTGACTGTATCAGGTGGAAAAAAACCCAAACAACAGATCAATGAACCTGGGGATAGAGTTTGGAGTTCACGGGGCTAAGCTTGAGAGCCCTTACCAGAGAAAGATGCCTTGGAGGAAGAGACTAATACGGTTTGTAAAGAAGGTGGATTGAAGTATGGGGAATATAGCAAGTGAGCAAAAGCCAGTGCTTGGAGTAAGAGAGGAAAGGAAGAAAAGAAGGATATAGCACAGGAAAAGAGACTGGTAGAAAGCACCACAAAAGCACCAGACTGGTAGAAAGCTACCATGAATGACAGAAAGCTGGTATCGCCTCACTGAGGTTTGGCATTTGTTAGAAGAGCCTGTAAAAAGCCTAATTTGGGCTGGCAACTGTGATAATATGAGTGTGGACTGCTTCTAATCACACATCCTACTGTGGCTAAACACCAAAGCTGACAGACTCCTTTGTCTAGTCATGAGACAACCCAGGGGAAGGACAGAGTTACAAGTGCTTGCATAGAAGGACATTGTATCCTGGTCGTATCCTTATACTGCATGCTGGTGAAAACCCGCTCTGCTTTCTGTCTATTTGGCCATATGAGGCAATGGCAATTCCCAGCCTCTGCTGCAACGTCTGCTACTTCAGTTCCTTCCAGAGTCAGGCCTGTGTCAAATGCTCTGCTCCACTGTCACTGGCTGCAGTGGTGTTATTTTTTTAGGTTGAAGAAGCAGCCTTGTCAGATCTGCTGTCCAACTTCTCCCCAGTCTGCCATTCCACTGCTCTTAGAAGTCTAATTTCTGGCCTTCCATAAGGTCTGAGGATGCTTTAGGCTTGAGGCAGCTTGATGAAGTGACTGCAGGTCTCAGGATGACTTTTAAAGTTTTATTTCTATTTTTCAAAGTCTTTTACTTCTTCTACTCTCTGTCAAACTGAGTTTGAACCTGCACTCCTGAGCACTGGTAATCTTATCCACCTTTGAGATGCTCCTGTGGTATTCTCCACTCAACAGCCTCCATCCCATTCTTCCTTTGGAGCACACAATGCCAGGGATTCAAAGACATAATGTGTGAGCCTGGAAACAGTGTTGGTGTTGGTACTCTTGGCAGCCCAGAGCACTGCCTGCTACAGATGTCCTCCTGGCATCTAGATACACCTACTTTACTCTGTTCAGTGCTATGGCTGGCTTTGTGTTGGCTATTTCATAATGTTCTCTATGTGTATGAATAGATTAATTTGTTAGCCTCGGTAAAAACTCACTGGCATGGCTGGACACTTGCTGAACAAGGTAAGGTATATTTGAAAGGATGGTAGAAAGTGATCTAGCATTAGGCTTGACTTGATTTAATGTCCTCACTGACAATTTAGAAGAGTTGAAAAGTCGAAGCTTTGCAGTGTGACATTTTTAAATGGTTCTAAACTCCTTGTGGAACTCTTAGAGGAAAAAGTATTTTATGTGTCTGGCTGAACATAAAAATGAAGACACAAGGTAGAAAACAATACATAGAATAAACCCGGACAAATGTGGGTCCAATAAAACACAGGAAAAATAGTCCTAAATTATCTGGGTCGTTCTCCAACATACTCTGAGGAGCCACTATAAACTCTTTGAATTATTTGTTAAGGTGATTCCACAGTGAGATGCTGCTCAGGAGCAGCTCATATTAGCTGGAGAAACTCAGTGGCTTTATATGCACAAATACATGGAAACATATCTTATAAAAATGAATAAATGTAGCAGTTTTAACTATAGGTTTCCCCTTGCTCCAGAAACATCCACAGAAAAGAAAACAATCAAATTTTAAAAACACAGCAACCATGAACCCTATTTTCTAGCCCAGATCAAAAGGTTTTCAATTTTTTTTTTTTCTCTTTCCATGTACATGGAATGAAATTTCCATTCAAAATAGGTTTTACAATTCTACCTGTGGGGGAGAGGCAAGTCTCAGTAGGAACTGAGAGTTCTTGCTGGAATCACAGTAACTATTTCTCTAGGAGTATCATGTAGAGAACATGATTCAGAGTAGCAGTGAATGACATGTTTAACTTGGGTACCATCTCCCAACCTCCTGTAAATACCTCTGGTTCTATGCAGCTCTTTCCAGAAGAACCGGTTAAACAATTGCTTGGAGATCATATCCTGCAGATGTAGAAAGGTTGAGACAGCAGAGTCCTACAAGAGAAAGAAAGTTAAGGATATAGACATCACAAATGGAATAATACGAAGAATCTAGGTGTACTCCACAGGTTAAAAAATGAAAAGCAGAAAAAGCTGCAAGACAGCTGCAGGAGATCGTAGTTGACTGTATAGCACTGTGGCAAAAGTATATAAAAAGCTGGTTTGTCAGATGCAAAGAAACCATTTCCTGAAACTTTGACTTCTTTGAATCTTAATTTTCTTGACAACAAATTGGTTCTTTTGTTTTTGTTTTTTTTTTTTTGTAGTTAGGTTAACTGTTTCAGGTGTTTCTTAATGGTGCTTTCAACATATATTTTTAGATGCTGCTAATCAGAGTCCTGAAACTGAACCACCTTCATGGTGCCATATTGCATCGCTTGGTAAAATTAAATAGCAGACCTTACCATGCGAATTTATCTTGGATACTTCAGTATGCTAAGAGAGCTGCTAGGAATTTCAGTAGAAAGAATAAAGGCAAAGCTGATGTGTGTTTGCTACTGGTTTATGATATTTTGCCCTGGCTCCTGAACCATCTCCCAGTTCTTCACAAGGAAGTCCTCACTTGTCAAGAGCTTGTGTGATTTGCACATTCTTTAGTAAAGCAAGAACAGACAACAGCTGCCCTCTCTGGGATACCACAGGGCTCTGTGCCTGCAGGATGGCACGGGAGGACAGTGATGGGGGAGTGGGACTCTATAAACTTGTCCTAAAGGTTTCACTGAAGTAAGAAAATCCCATGGAGTGTTCTGAATTCAGCAGATCGCTGAAAGAAACATCTGCCATTGAAAAACTTCCAGCTTGATCTTTTGCTATCATTCCAAGCACTTCTTAACACTGCCTATGAGATAGGATACTTTGTTCAGACATGAAGAAACAGAGCCTTATGAGACATTACTATTCCCTACTGCTCTTTGCATTTATTTGCTTTGGAAAATCAGGGATTCTGCAAACCATTGTTTGCTGAAATCATCTGGAGTTTATGACTGCACATGTGGTAATGTCTGCTGTACTCTAAACTCACTCCTCTCTCCTGAAGATTAAAGGCATCCCCAGCTCTACAATTTGATGAAGACAACCCGGTCTTGGCTCTCTGCAACCCCTTCTTGGCAGGAATAGAAATCACAAGGACCACTTTGCACTGGGCACTGCTCCATATTTTGACATCCCAGCGAAGAGGGAAGACTAATGAAGTCAAACACAAAACCACTTGGATTGTGTTTTCTCAGAGAACACACCAAGGTCGGCACAAAGTGTAAAAGTAAAAACTTGCAAAACTGCATCCAAATGCAAGTTCATACTTTCTGTGAGCTGACAAACACATCTTTGATTTACTGAGAATCATGGACTCAACCAGGACTCTTGGCTTTGTCTTGCTTCCTTGCACCTTGGCAAGAAGTATTTACTCTTTTTTCCTCTCTGTGAGAGTCAGAATGAAAGCAGAGGGAGCCAGGCATGACAGCTCTGTAAGGTGGCAGTAGAGAGTGCGACATCCCTGCAGCCGTGCTGATGAGTAGAACCAGTTGCCCAGGCCTCTCCCAGGGTGGTCCTGATGAGACAGCAGGGCTGCCAGTTGCACATTCAGTGAGAGAGGGGAAATTCCCATCCTTAACGTCCAGCTGCAACTTGGGATCAAAATCATTTTACCCTTGCAGGCCACCACTGTCCTCTTCTAGTAGAGACTCTGCCAAGATGTGCCAGACACCCTGAGAGGTTTGATTTGGGAGAGATAACAGTACTGGCAATTCCCGGGCTTTTTTGATTTGTCTCTTGAATCGTTTTGCAATGCTCTGCTGTCCTTCACAGCACAGCTGAAGAATATCAAATTTATTAGATTTGTTTTCAGTCTTTCATAAGGTTCTCCCATTATTATGTCTCTCCATCCCTGAGTCATCCATAGACTTACTAGCTATAAAATCTTATTAGGGCATTAGCTGAGAACATTTTAGTGCATTAGAAGGAAACAATCACCAGAATGTAATATAATTTCTGTAGCGGGTAGTTCTCTGTCTATTGTCACTGGAGTGGTTAACTGGGAATATATCTGTGACAGCAACAGACCTAGGAGCTCAAGTAAGAGGGACTCTGAAACAGAGAGGATACAGATAAAGATTAGTGCTGCAGCTAAAACGATCAGGGAGTCTACCAAACGGAGCGGTCCTGCCTCTTTTGTCCTCGGCCATGTTCTCACTCAGCTTAGTGAGAGAGCAGCCAGCACGTGAGTGTGTTCAGACTACTGAGACAGCAGAAAACTGTTCCTGCAACTAAAAATGAAAGGCTTTCCACCAGATCAGCCAAATGAATCCAGTCACTTTATAGCTCCATGGTTGCTAGATCCAACCCTGGTGAATGGGAAAACATCTTGTTCATAAGTTTATGACAGTCTGGATATAACATGAAACTACATGAAGCAGCTTGCTCAGAATCACAGAGGAGATCTGTAGCACAGCAGGGAATTGAACCAGATCTTTAAAACCTAAGCTAACATCCAGCTCAGGTTATCAGCCTGGTTCTCGCAGTGACAGATAAAGTGGCCAGCCTCAGTTCACCTGGTCCATTGTTCCTGCTCACCCCGTGCACAGTTCAGGGAACACCCTCCACTGCGGCCCCGGTGCGCTCACCCAGGACTAGACACAGTTAATTTGCCTGTGCTGTCCGGGTACTCCAACAGGGCTAGTGCCTGTCTGGGTGTGGAGCTGGTGGCTCTGGGGCTAGCAGGTCACAGCTGAGTATGGAGGGAACATGAGGAAAAATCAGTCAATTTTTTTGTGGGTGTTTTTCTGTTTCTGTGTCTGGATTTCCCTGACATCACTAAACATCCAGAGGGCCCAGTGGAAGCTGCCTCCAGGACTGAGACCTCTCCTCTTAACTGCCAAGCTGTGGACACTGGACTTCCAAAATTCACCATGAAACACTCTTGAATGTACCGAGGCTATTTATAGTTTTATGAATCATTCAAGTGTAGACTCCTAATGTATCCTTAGCTAGAATGTAAAAACATTTTTCTGCTCAGTCTGAACTATGAGCTTTCTAAGCAGAACTTCCAAGTCCTGTGTCTCCCTGATGGACTTTAGAGAGGACTAGCAGTGAATGGAAAGGGCCTGTAGCAACAGTTGCGAATGGTGCAAATCAGTGAACAGTCACCTAGCCAGAAACAGTGCATGAGGAATCCAGTACAAGATACAGGAAGGGAGGAAAGGAAACAGGCTGCCCAGGGAGGTGGTGGAGGCCCCATCCCTGGAGACATTCAATGTCAAGCTTGATGAGGCTCTGAGTGACCTGATCTAGTTGAGGATGTCCCTGCTCACTGCAGGGAGGTTGGACTAGATGACCTTTAGAGGTCCCTTCCAACCCAGGGCATTTTGTGATTCTATGTGTACATCAAAACCATGTGCAGGCATGATCTTTACTCATCCTTCGGCTTTAAAAACCCTGAAAGAGATGTTCAGAAATCCTTTCTTCCTATCCCATACAGTCACAAGCTAGCTGATATGTTCCTTCCTGAAATCCTGTATCTTTGAGCAAGGTAACACTGTCTTGTCTTCTCTCCCTCCCACTGTGCGACCATCTCTTTCTCAGCTATCCAGAGTTGAAGAATTTCAAATTGGTCTCTAATTTGCTGCACTTGATTTGCAGAACTACTGAGAACTCAAATTCCATCATCAACCAGAAGGATCTGCAGGAGCTAAGTACATCCCAGGTAGCTCATGATACTCAACATAGCCATTGCTCTAAGTATCTCATCTGAGACGTGTTTGAAAGGTTTGGCTTAACGGCCTCACTGAGCTAGACTTTGCAAGCACAACACTCAGTGCAATGGTGAGCAAACATTACCATCTAATGGCTGCACGTGTTAATTACAACTATAATTTCTACTTTAACGATGACGGCTGCTCCTTCTGTCAGTACTGATACACAAAAAAGCTGTGTGGCTGGAAAATAAATAAACATAGGAAGATAATAAAAGCAATATTTATGATTTTGCAGTACCCATTGATCACATCTCGTGGGGCAATGTAATTGGAAGAAACCCCACTGAAGTATTTCTGGGTAACTTGACACGGTGGTTGCACCGATTGCTATATATGCTGCAGATATGCAAATAATAACAGCCATAAATGATAAGGAAATGCATTAATAACAGGGAAAGACTGCTGAGGTTTTAATGGTGAAACACGATTCCAACCTCTTTTCTTTACTGACAGCAGGATGAAGTTTCTCCCACCCTTTTCTTGGGCAATGCCAAGGACTGCAAAGCAGCCCTTAAGTAATAGAAATGGTCTTTTGAGCTCTGGCCTAAGAGCACCGCTAATATGTGGAAGGGCCTCTCTGTAAATGTCTCATATCTTTATGTCATCGTGCATCTTATTGTCCCTCTTGGTCGCCAGGGGGTACGGAAAGCCATGCTCTGGTTAGGAGAAACACCAGGGATTTTGCTAAATGGATTTTGAGCACTGAAGGATGCCTTGACTGGGCATGCAGAATAATTTTGTGAGAGACCCGTGGCATCATGTTTTAGGGATGTCGCAGGAGGCCCCCATGGTACTTTCTGCTGCTGTGTGTACTGAAATATTTTTAGCAGAACAAGCTGTTCAGATAATGTGATTTGGTACAATGACTGCATTTACTCTTAATGCCTCTTCAAGATGAGCTGCTCTTGGCAGCAAGGCAAATGCTGTAGAACCACTGCTGCACGTTCTTCTTAAATGCTGGGCCCCAAATGTACATTCAACACACAAAAATAATGTGCTTCCCATTTATATACTTGCATAGTCTGGGCAACTCTAGGTTACTGAGCATGTTACTGACCTATCTCAAGATGTCTTTGCAGTAAAAGGTGTGAAACTGTAAAAGCATCCACCAGCAGAACCCAGTGTGGGCTGAGTGCATGGTTCTAGGTAAAGGAGCAGACAAGGAAAGACAGGTGTGGAACTTACTTCCCACAGAAAGGATCAAATAGATGTGAAAAAAGCCAGCATCAACACCCCTGATTCCCCACATAAATGATGCCAGGGATCTTTCGAAACTCATGGTCATAAATCTTGGAACTACTACAATTTCACCAGTCCTGCTCATGAAGATACCAGTCCTTCATTTCTCCCCAGTTGTTCTCCATTTTGTTGCAGGTATCTTTGCCGATGGGCACATCTGGAAGCAGCAGAGATGTTTTAGACTGATGACTCTGAGCTACCTGGGACTAGGGAAGAAAAGCCTGGAAGCCCAGGTCCAGAAGGAAGCTTGCTTCCTCACAGAGGCCTTTGTCAGAGAAAGAGGTGAGACACAGATCTGTATGTGGACATGACATGGGCTGGTTCTCTTTATTTCCAGCCCTGCTTTTTCTACTGGAAGTTGCAGTTTCTGCAGTAGGCTCAATGGGAGGTTTGCACAGCTAATGCTTTCACAATTCATTCTGCACTTGGCTGGAGCATCAAGCCTGACTAATTGCTTTCATTCTAACTCTTCATGGGAGAAAGTGACAGACAAGAGGCTCCTAAATTGTGCTGATTATGCACTTTTCTATAGGGTGGAATCTTTCCCTCACTAATTATAAAGGTGCCTGGAGAACGATCTCCCAGTTAGACTCCTGCATCTTGATTCCTGCAGGCTCAGCTGTTTGTGTAATCCCGTGCAAATCAAGAGCAGGCTGGATGTGAGCTCAGTGTAACAAAGGGTCAGAGCCTATACAAGAAGTTAATGATGCAGCTTTCTCTGTGTGTAGGCATGGATCTGTCTGTCCCAATCCCTTTTTCCATCAACAACACGATTGCTGATGCACTTTTTGGACATTGGCTCTCTACAGAGGCGCCCAGGCCATGGCAGAATTCCACAGCACCTCCTGGCCTTGAGTGAGCACAGACTGACCCGTTCCCTGTAACTGCATCAAAGCCTGAGAGCATCCCTCACTGAGCCGTTGCATGAAATGGTCATTCTCTGCCGAAGCACAGAGAGGCAGAAGAGCTTTTAAATAAACACTGAACTCTGCTAAAACCAGCACTCACTTCTGTCCCCTTCTTCCTCGGTAATGATCCCTCTGCAAACATTCCTGGCTTGCTTTGACTACAGGCCCATCAGCCCTCCCCTCACAGTGCTCTTCAGAGAGAGACTGATCTGACTTTATTGTGATATTATTCAGAACAGAACCAAGTTTGCTCTGGGGTCAAAATCAGGTTCTTCCTCTTAGCTTGTGCTTTGCCAATAGGCAATCTGGAAAGTTAAAGTGGTAATGATCATCCTTTGCATGCTTCTTCTCTCCAAGATGTTGTTTGTTGTTTTTTTTTTTATTAAGTGGTCACTCATTTCCTATCATCAGAGAAGTAATACATCTGGATGACAGGTTCAGCTGTTACCATTCAGGCTTTACATGCACTGTGAAGCCAAGATGTTCCTGCAGGTGTTCCTGCTCTTTTATTTCCAGGAACAGCTCCAGGACAGTTTCCTGTCTCGACTGAGACCCTAAAGCACTATGTTAATGAGACTGCTGGTGGCACTGACACACTTGAAGGATCTGTGAACACTTATTAGGGTCGAGATCAGGAACATTGGAGCTGGGTGCCTGCAGAGCCACAGAACTTCACTGATGCATACCTAGCTCAGATGTTAAAGGCAACAAGTAATTGTCTCCCGTGCAGCTGCAACTTATTTAAAATGCTTGTAGTTAAGGTATTTCCAGCTGTGCTCCTAATTCCTTCTCCTCCTTTTCTCTCTGGGAGACTCTTGAGCTTTTTCTTTCTTTGAATTCAACATCAAAAGCAAAATACTTTGTGAAGGTACTGAGGCTGTTCCTTGGCAGTGACCACAGAGAGAGCAACGTTCCACCCTAGGCTGAAAGAAAGCTTATTCTACGCTGTCTTCCTTGGGCAGCAAGAGCAATTTTTTAAGCAAACCTGCTGTTTTAACAGCTTCAGGAACTCTGTATGGACACTGTGATGCAAAAAAAGCCCTGCTTCTGGAACTTTCCTGTGCTATTAAAACAGTCTGTCATTGTGTGCTTCATATCTGCAGGCAAAGGATGACTCAGTTTCTACATTTAGGGAGAGCAACACGGCACAAGTGATCACAGATCATTTCGTGGTGAGCTCACACGCCACCGCTGTCACTTTATGCTGAGCTCTCTACGATGGTGTATCTGGAAGTACAAGAGAAATGTGTGTATCTGCACTTACAGGTGTCACTGCCCTTGGTCGTGGCAGGGTAACGGGCAAATTGCAGGTGACTCAGCTGCCTTAATCCTGCAGTGGAAAGTGTCTTGGGAATTTTGAGTTTCTGCAGAGTCCACACATCAACCGAATACTCATTATCAGTCCCTTTATTCCACAGAACAAGTCCAAGAAGAGTTGGGCAATGACATTGGTCCCTCCTGCGGAACTGAATCTAAGAACTGAACAATACTGCCACAGCCCGCTGCGGCTCTGCGCGAGATTCTGCGCTGCAGCAGCGTAAGTGCAACGGGGTTTATGTTCATGCAGGACACCGCGCTGTGATTAATGCCGCTAAGCTTCAGGGATGGTCCTTCGACAGAGCAAAGCCAGCTAATAGATCCTGCTCACCGATTTAAACACCGCTTGTTGTGCTTGTATTTGCAGTCCTAGGCTGCAGAACTACCCAAAGGTGGGTTTGGACAACTCGTGAGGAACTCTTCACTGGCAATAGGACGCTGGACATTCTATAATATGAATAAAATTGTAACTCAGCCTCCCCCTCCTTTTGCACCGATGTGACTGTCACCATTTTTCTATAGAGGATTTCAAGAGTTAGATCAGTATAAAGATACCAGGATAAGGACCTTTGGCTTCTTTTCAACAGGTATAAGCCTGTTTATATAAAAGCCACAGAATTTCTAGGAAAAAAAGAACAAAACCAGTGTCTGTATCTGCAATCTACTGTACCAGCAGAATAGTTTAAATTCAGATCCAACCTCGTGTATGTGGTCTTCCCAATGGATGAGACCTATGTGGCTTTAGGGGGAGATGTTTTTGAGCAAACCAAGATCAAAGTCAGGGTTCTTGACCAGTGTGAACCCTTCATTCAGTGGTGTTTAGGGTTTTTTTTCCCCTAAGTTTCTGATTACTGTAATTACTGCATCCTTTGAGGCTCTAAAATAAATCGTTAAGAGTGCCTAATAGTTTCTAAGTAAGCTATTCTGTAGGAGATATTGCAGCATGACCCTATTTCTGACCCCATCATAATTAGCTGATGCTTGCACTGGGAAATTTCAAGAGAGCAATTGGTATCATGGCAATTTAAGTAATTAGTTTTTGACTCTGTGAAAAAGATCCTTGTCTGCTCATTTTGTCTTTCAGTGGGACACCTTCATTTCCTCAACTTATTTTCTGTCCTCTGTGCTCAGGAGCAGTGGGAGAGTCTGTGACAGTTTAACCGTGGTCATTTCCCAGACAAGGATGGAAACTTTGTGAACAGAGAAGCCTTTACACTGTTTTCTGCAGGTAAGAGTAATCCTCAGTATTGTACCCAGCTGTCCTACAGTGACACTTTCGCAGGCCAGGGCTTTATTGATATCTGATCTTCTGCCACAGATATCTTTATTCATTCCTACAATAAGGTTTGGGTAGAAAAAAACCCAATGGAGGTGGTGATTTTGGATACCACCTGCAACTTCACTTTCTTGAGGAAAAGAAGCTAAGACCAGCTGGTGTCTGAAAGTCTCGATGAAACTGAATTGTGGTACTAAGGTAGATTGTCCTGGGGGAAAATAAGGACTGACTGAAGCTCCTTCAGAAGGCAGGGGTTGCAAACCTGTTTGCTAATTAAGAAGTGGCTCTTGGAAGTTACTAGAATTCTTATAATATTGACATCAGCAGAGACTGAGATGCCAGCAGAGGAAGCTGCACATGAGCTTTGCCTATGAACAGGTCTCCACAGCAACTTGTACACATCCTTTCTGAAACACTTTCATAACTTGCTGGTCTTCAGAGCACAAAGATCCCATTTACATGTAACTGCAAACAACTAGAGAATTCATCACATTTTTTTAAACTACTTCTGCTAGTATTTATTTCTAAATGATTTTCTACATCTTCTAAGATTATGAACACAGGTTTGAGCCTATAAAACAACACGATGGGAATTCCAGTGGCAAGAGTATTTAGCCTGGCACTTGGGAGACCCCATTTCTCCATTCTGACATGTTCTGTGATTTCAGGCAGGCTGCCAAGACATCCAGTGCCTTTGCTTCCCACCAGTAAAATAGGAATTCCTGGGCTTTGTATGGATAAACACACTCGGGATGCTGTAGTAACAGAGGATATGTAGTACCTTACATATGTGGAATGCTCTTTTTTTTTCCATTTCCTGACCCACAGGCTGTGGATTTTCTCTGACTCCCCCCACATCACAAGTTGGTGGAGAAACTAGTTTGGTCAGAAATCCACTTACTAAATCTGACAGATAGCAGAAGTTACTCGTCAGAGGTTTGCAAATACTACGAGAAGATTCTATTCAAACAGGGTAACCTGGGAATGGATTCATAAAGTGTCAGGAGATGCTACAGGAGGGGCCACCTCCCCTGCCTTCTAGAAACCGTCCACTACCATCTATTAACACTCCAGGCATTGCAGGCTCTTCACAAGTGAGGTTCTTCCTTCTCTCCTCTGCCCTTCCCTGGACCCTGTCCAGGTCTCAGGCCGTGCTGGAGAGGGCTCAGGCCCCATAGCGAGGGGCTGTGGATCTGGTCAGATCCGCTGGCGGGATGAAGGATGCCCGTGTTGGGACATCTCCCAGCCACACCCGCACAAGGCCAGCGCCGTCCCCCGCTATACGCGGAGGGGGGAGGAAGGGCTGGGGCTTCCCTGTCAGCACGGGAGGTAAGTTGGGCAGGTTCCCTAAAGAGCGATTGCTTGACTCCAAAAACCGTATGTACGCGAGGCAAATGAACGCTGCGAATAAAGCGCCGAGCGCCCGGTGCCGCTGCCGAGCGAGGCGACAGCTCGGGGCCAGCCCTCACCTCAGGGCTCTCTCCCGCCACGCCCAACATGGCGCCTCTGCCCGTTCGCCGCACTCAGGATGGCGGACACGCCTCGGAGGGGCCCCCGACGGCGTCCTTACACAAATGGCAACCGGCAGCGTCCTCTGTCCCCTTCCCCCCGTTCCTTCCGCTGTGCGCCGGGCTCATGGCTCCGGGGAGAAGCGAGGGGAGGCTCCGGCCGCGCCGCCGGAAGCGGCGGAAGGCTGTGGAGGGCGGACCCGGGGAGAGGAAGTCGCTGAGGTGGACGGGGGTGGCGGCAGCGAGCGACGATGAACAACAAATTCGACGCGTGAGTCGGCGGCGCGGCCCTTCCCGACCCTTTCCCCGCCGCTGCGGGGGGCTGCGCGGCCCCACTGCCTGCCGGCAGCTCCCCTCCGCCGCCACGGCGCCGGCCGGGCGAGGCGCGATGAGTCAGGGGGCGGCGCACAGCCGCGTCCCTCCCCCGGACTCCAGCCCGGCCCCGCGCGGGTGCTGCCGCCGGGCTCGGAGGGGAGGCGGCCCCAGGGTGGTGGCGGTGGTCCGGCGGCACGGGCCTCTGCTCGTGGCGTGGCATCCCTCGCCGCGCTCCGCCGTGGGGCGGGCGGAGAGACCTGCGGGGTGCTGTCGGTGGCGTCTGCTCGCCTGAGGGGCTGCCGCTGCCCGGCGTGGGCAGCTGGCGGGGAGAGAGTCGGCAGAGTTACAGGAGCAGGTCTTCCTGTTGGCCTGCCGAGGAGTTAGGGACCCTAAAAGTAGTTGGGGTTTTCTGTTTTCAGTATCTAGTGTGAACTGCTCGAGTTTGTTCTAAAAAGTCATTTTGTTGCTCACCTTTGCATAGAAGTTTGTGCCTAAGATGGCTGTGACGAGCTCTGGGCATGCAAAGGACTAGTAATTTTCTCTGTGTGGGTTGTCAGGTGTAGATTTTCAAAGAGGAGCTTAGAAACAGAGACTGCTGCGGCTTGGCATGAACCTTCTCAGTGGTGTGATGTAAAGCTCACTTTCTTTGTTCTTTTTATCAGATTGAAAGATGATGATAGTGGAGACCATGACCAGAACGAGGAGAATAACACACAGAAAGACAGTGAGAAGGAAAAGAATGATCGAGAGAAACCCCAGAGTACTACCAAGAGGAAGGTACAGTGCTGGCATCTGCATTCCATCATTAAGGTGTGATATGGGAGTGCTAGAGAGTCAGCCCTCAGTTCAGGGATAAGGAAAACATGTCTTGGTGGGCTGTGGTCACTTAATGCACTGTTACTGTTGTAATGAAGACGGAGGAGCTACGTTAGCATCTGGATAATTTGATGTAGTTTCTGGAGGTATGTAATCTGAGGGTGATCTGGCAGCTAGTACTCTGCCAGGCTTTTGGACAGAAATAAGAAATAAAGTTATATTTTCCCCAACATTTTTTTTTTGGAAGAGAGTGTGGGAAAAGGACTGACTGATGGGGGAGCAGTGGCTTGCAGTTGGTTTACTAGGCTGTGTTCGTTCTGCTGTTGAAATAACTTAAAATGGGTCTCTGTATGTGTAGTGTAGCCTAGTTAAGAAAGCATATATCTGTCCTGTTTTGTTGTTTTTCTTTTAATCTTGCACTTATTCTGTCCAAATCCTTATAAACTTCCCACAGAAAAAAAAAAAAATTAAACCCTAATAACTCCTGTAACAATACCAAGTGATACAAGATAAAGGCTTTTTGATTTTTTGTTTTTTTTTCTGTCCATTTTGACTCTTGGGTAATGTGTTCTTATTCCCCTCTTTTATGCCCATGAGGAGCCTTTTTAATCAGAAATGGGTGGTTTTGGAAATTGAAAAATGATCACTGCCCGCTGTTAGCCATAGGTTCTGCCAAAGCTGACATAACGAGTTCTAGAACTAATCTTCCTGGAGTGTTGGGGTGTTGGTTGCTTGAGGGAGTCGGTGTCACCAGAGTTATAATTGCTTTTGAATCATGGTTTAATGTAAATGGATCTTTTTCTTCACAGAGAAGGAGCATGTCAAGTTAAAACTTGCATTGCCCTTTTTATTTTGTCTTTTCCCCTTTGAAACAGGCACAGTTAAGGACCAAAGGAAAGTATAGTAATACTGCCTCTAATAGTTATAAGAGTTGCTTTTATTTCTAGCACTCTTCTGAGCTGAAGTTATTTCCTTAGCCACCCTTGCACTGCACATTTCTAATAGCCTTTGAAATAGTCAGCTGGTCCCTTTCAGACAATTAACAGAGAAAAATGAGGATCAGTTGCTTGGTTTGTAGTTTGTGAGAGCAGGAACATGCAGACTTGTGATGCTGTGAATGTAACTTTTCCCATTCCCCTTTTAGAGGAGCATTTAAGGGGTAAGGAAACATTTCTGTTCTGCAGGCTGTTGTCCCAGGGCCGGCTGAGCACCCCTTGCAGTATAATTACACCTTCTGGTACTCCAGGCGAACACCCGGGAGGCCCACCAGCTCCCAGAGTTACGAACAGAACATCAAGCAGATTGGCACCTTTGCCTCCGTGAGTATGTCCCTGCTGTCCTGGTGTGACGTGGGCATGGCGTGGTCATCGTGTCTGGCTTTGTCCCGGCGTGTGCGGTGTGTGCACATGCAGGCTGTGCTCGTGCTGTCAGGAAAAGAGGAGAGTGAGCCATTTGCCAGGACTTAGGTATGAATTTTTGAATTACCTACAGCAGGCGACGTGTTTTAAGCAGATCTTCTCTGCCCAGTGCCAGACGTCTGTGCCTGCAGTAGTAGTGGTAGCTGGAATAATAATAGAAAATTGAAAGAACCCCCAAGTAGCTTAAATCTGCTCACTGGAGCAGAACTTCACAGGTAAGCAAGAGAAGAAAGGAGCAGCTTTTCTGGATGCAGCATAGGTGTGAAGCAAAGACTGTACAGTCCCACGCATGCACTTCTCTCCTGCCCATGTTTCCACCACAAAGACTTGGTTTGGAACAAGCCTCTGGTGTGCTGCAGATACAAGCAGCGGGTGATCTGTTGCCTGTCTGGAAGTGATGACTGAGGTGCAGTTTGGTGTTGTAATGAAGTTCATTAAACAGCAAACTGCTTTTCCTTTCTGCTTCTGCTCTTTGTGGTTGGTTATTGCTGCAATAAATTGAGCATATCACGGAAAGGCAATGTTGGGCTGTTGCATGGTACTGGCACTTTAAAGCCATCATTAAGATCCCAAGATACATAGGCAAAACATGCTACTGTTGTACAATACATCTTTTTTTGAGTATTTGTCCAGATTTTCCAGGCTCCCTTGCAGATGTTAATTTTGCCCACCAGTAAATCTCTATCGTCTGTAATGTGAGAATTTGTAAAAATAGGCCCTTAGCCTTTCTGGAGGCTGTGAAAATATACCTGTCCCAGCAGCTCGGTAGTGTTGTATCCCCCCAGGATGAGAGTAGGAAGAGTAGCTCCAAGCCTATCATCATGGGTAGTTCCTGCTCCTCTTTCCCTGTGTGAGCAAGTACTTTTAGTTCAGTGAATGAAAAACGTGGCTACAGCTTGATGATCTGGCAATAACTTTTCAGTCTGTTAAATCGGGGTAAACTTAACATTGAATTTTAGCTCCTTAGAAGAAAAGCTTCATACATTCTGTTTTCTGCTTACTGCTGCAAAGAATTTATGGGTGCTGTTGTAGTTCAGTTAGGATGGAGGGATACTGGCCAGTGGATCTAATAATGTGTTTTGTTTCAAATTCTGTTTGAGGAGAAGGAAGAACAAGCTTCAAAAAAGGATTTTCTGAACCTAAACCTGGGTTCAGATTTATTCTTTGCTTTTCAGTAGACAGCTCTAAAAGCTTTTAAGTGCAGACCACTAGAGGGTATATTCACTTGGTGTAAGAATGGGATTTCCACACTGCATTTGGAGGTGTCTGGCAAAAATAGATTGCTTCTGACCCCACCTCAGTCTTGATTCATAGTTTTATTGGCTATAAAAGAAAATTCCTACTTGGATGGTGGAGGTCAGAGATTGAAGCAGAATTCCAAGTGCTGACCAAGTCATTAAGGTCTCTGATAAAGTACTTGGGATGGTGTCTGACTCCTCTAGCTTCACTGCTGATCTCCATGATAGCTCTTGTCTCACTGAGTAGAGTCTTCTTCAGATATGGAAATTAGTATAATCTCTTCCACTGCCTTGTTTTGTTTAGAGATCCAGCCTCTCTAAAATCCTTTCTTATCCAGAGGATCTCAAAGATCATCCAGTTCCAACCCCCCTGCCATGGGCAGAGACACCTCCCACTAGAGCAGGTTGCTCAAAGCCCCGTCTGATATAATTAATTCCCTTGACTTCCAGCCAGATTGGGAGTGTCTGAAGTAGACACGGGGGTTCCAGAATGGAAGCTGGTCAAAGTGAAGTGATCCATGTGTACCACAGAAGATTGTAAAAGGAAATGAGGTATTTAAGAAAAAGCTTTGAGTGGTGCCTTAAGATCTTAAACCATCAACAGAATGTGTCTTTTTCCTTAAAACCCAGATACAGTAAAATTAAATACAGAAAATACCTCACTTGAGGTTCCTCCAGTCCTCACAAGCACAGAGAGCAGTGGTTAGTGCAGGGCTAATGTGTCTGGTGTAGGGAGGCTTGGCTGTAGCCGATGAACTTGGTGCCTATTGGCTGATTGCAAGTTTCATCAGTAGAATTTACAAGGTATGTTTGGAACTGTTCTCTAGAGCAGCAGCTATTTTAGCACAGGTTTCTTCAGACAAACACCAAGTGACTTTGGAGGCACCCGTTTGATATTTCAAGTGGTCATCTAGTAATGGAGCCAGTCAGAAACAGCCACCCAAGCTCTGATCCTGCTGCTGCCTTCTGGATGTCCTAATCAACACCCTCGTGACAAGAAAGAACAGAAGAGGGGAACATGGCTCTAGCCAGCTGCTGTAGAAAGAGGAGCCTCTTTCTGTAGCAATCTCAACTGTGAACAGTTTGAGCAGCCTCATTTTGTGGTTCTTGTCATTGCAGGTGGAGCAGTTCTGGCGGTTTTACAGTCACATGGTACGTCCTGGGGACCTGACAGGCCATAGTGACTTCCATCTTTTCAAAGAAGGGATCAAACCCATGTGGGAGGTGAGCTGGAGCTCTGATTTCTGCCTCAGTATTTTCCCAGAGTATTCTGCAGGGAGTCTTCTACTGTGAAGGGACCCTTGTCTAATTTAAATGGCACTCCAGGCTTTTCTTGGGTGCGGTACTTTCTTCTGGGTTTCCTGTAAACTTGCCCTGTGAACTCTGCCCAATGTAACCTAGCAGTCCTGTGACCTGCTGGCAGAGGAGAGGGAAGGTGCAGGGAGTTTCTGGCTGTGCTCTCCCAAAGGCTGCAGAACTACCTTTGCTTGTGGGTCCAGGTGATCTCTGGGCAGTGTAGCCAGGAGCCCAGCTAAGAGGGCACAGCTAAGCTCTGTGCCTCCTAATATAGACGCTTCCTTTTTTTTTTTTTTTTTGTGGTTCCAGGGCACTCAGTTTGCTTCTCTTCACACCTATCCAAGTCTGTTAAAGACAAAAAAAAAAAAATCTTTGCCCAGCAAATCATTCCTCCAGTTCCTGGCCTGCTTCCAACAATGACCAATACCATTCGCAATATGAGGATTTTATGCATTGCTCTGAAGTACCTAATTATGCTGCTTGGTCCTGAGAAATTTCTATGTGACCCTAGTTGGCAATTATTTTAAGCAAGGTGTTTTATAGCCAGTTACTGCAAATACAATTTATATAAGATGTTTAACCCTCTTCGGACTCCTAGTGAGGTAGTTGCTCTGAGAATGTATCAGCCAGAGAGTCTACAAGTTAATGATACTAGAATTTCTATAAAGCATTTCCCTGCAGGGGAATTTTAAACATGGGGGTGGGGAGATTCTTTGTTTTTTTACTTCTGGCTGCAGTCCATTCTTGTATTTATAGAAGGGGACCTGGGATCTTGCTGCTGGCTTTCCCTTTGCTGCTTTGTTTCTGGTCCTTTCTCTTCAAAACTAATCCTTTCTTACTGTCAATATTGTAGACACGTATGTGTCTGTGTAGCTCTGATATTTTTCTGGATCCATCTGTGCCTTTTCTGGGTAAAGTCAGAAGCACTAAGCATAATGCTCCCTGGTGATTTATTGGGCTGCAGATCACTATTATTCTGGTAAAGGTTAAAACAAATGCTTGACTGAACTGAAGTTTAACCTGCAAGAAAACTAGCAATAACTATAAAAGGCACAGTAGAGCATCTGCCTCCCAATCACTGTTCCCTTTCTACCCTTGAACCTGCTTAAACCACCTTTGAAATATTTTGAGCAATATCATTTTCTTTCCTGACCCACATTAGTCACTGTGGAAAATTTGAGGAGTTAAAACCAACTCCCTCCTCAAAGGCTGAAGCTGAGATGGCTTAAATTTTAGAATGTGATGTTCACAACTTGGAAAACAAGGACACAATCAGAAAGTAGTTTGCATCTTACAGAAGTGTGCCGCATCCCCAGAACTGGTGTTGATTTGAATTCTTCACTGGCTGCTGTCAAGCTTTGAGGTTTGTCCCGAGCCGACGCCTTTCCCTGTCAGTACAGGCTTTAGCACATACCTGAGAACTGGGAGTCTGGTGCCTGCTGCTGTTACTCTGCACTTCCGTGTTTGCTCAGGATTGCTTTAGTAGCACTTGCTGTCCCTTAGTGGACACAAATGTTTCTTTTTATCTGAGCCCTAGAGAAGCGTTAAGGCTAAAATAAAGTTAACTTGATTTCATGAAGAAGCATTGGGCTCCCTTGCCTTGCGTCTCTAAGGTGCGTCACACTTTGGCAGAGGGGATGCTGGTGATTTGACCAGGGATGTCCTGTGGTGTGCAGTCCCCTCCGAGTTACCCTTTGTTCTTCTCTGTTTCTGTCCTAGACCTGTCTTCCCTTTCCCTTCCTAACTGCCACCTCTTTGGCTTGTCCCTACCTCTCTTCAGCTTTGGATGGAATTTGTTACCCTCTCCCCTTGTAAGATTTCCCAGCTGCAGTGTTGTACAAGAGAAGGCTGCAGTGTTTTGCACACAGGGTGAGCTGCTGTTTGACACAGGTCTGCCTTCTGTGAAGCAGGGGACTCTGTAGCAGTTTTCATCTCTTTCAGGTGCAACACATGGAATCCCAATACTGAGGTGATGCACTGGGTGCTTAGCATAAATTTTTCATTTACTCTCCCTGCATTTTTGGTTATTTCCCTGGGTCACCACAGTCTGGAACAAGCATTCAGCTGTACGATGTGTGATGATGTCAGTGGTTCCCAGAGAATCGACTGGTCCTTTCTGTGTTAACACAACTTGGGACTCCTTTCTGGAAATAAAGTGTTTTATCAACTTTTTACTTCCTTTAAAATATCACTTTGCAAACTTTCTCTGCCTTCCCTGTTCTGTGATGAGGGATTTTTTCCTGTCTTGCAAGCAGAACTACATATCTGGGCATTAGACAAAGGGAGAATTAGTCTCTCGTTTAGGAATAGCTCTAGGGTCCTTGCCTTTGGTGCTGTCTGTGGATTGGTAGACTGGTGTGAGTCTTTGCTAGTGGGATCAAAACACTAGAGCTCGTCTTCAGTGCACAGAGTGTAGTCTAGAGTGCTGGGAGTCTTTGTTTCAAACACTTTGTATTCAAAGTAAGCGATATACCCCTGTCTCTGCTTGTATGGGCGAGAAGTGAAATGCTATTGCTTGAAAATACCTCCATTCTGTCCCTCGCCCCACCCAATCAATATCTGCTCCTGTCTGTGGCTCTGCTGGCTTGTGGGAAGCAGAAAAATAGCTAGAAGAAAACAAATCGATTTCTTGCCCCTCTTCCTAGGATGATGCCAACAAAAATGGTGGTAAATGGATTATTCGTCTGCGAAAGGGCTTAGCGTCACGATGCTGGGAGAATCTCATTCTGGCAATGTTGGGAGAGCAGTTTATGGTGGGGGAAGAAATCTGTGGGGCAGTCGTCTCTGTCCGATTCCAGGTAAGCGCTTCTGAGAACCAGTGTGTGCTTCAATTTGGCAGGGCTACAAAAAGCACCATCTGCTTACCCCTCACATACACTCTTCCCTAGGAGGATATTATCTCGATATGGAACAAGACAGCCAGCGACCAGGCCACGACAGCCCGGATACGCGATACGTTACGAAGAGTGCTCAACCTACCTCCCAACACCATCATGGAATATAAAACGCACACCGATAGCATCAAGTACGTGCGGTGGCAGGGGGAGGGCCTGCTGCTGGCTGCATGTGTGCTTGAGCGGTTTAATGCAGATCGCAAGAAGGGAGAGGAGTGCTCACATTCAGTGGGGCTGTTCGCTGCGAGCAGTGATACAAACAGCGGTGGTAGTTGCCAGTGCACTTTGCAAGCCAAGTACCTGTGTCATTAGGGGCGTTTGGTTCCAGCAGGACCGAGAGGAAAATGTTGTCTTTCTGAAGTGTGTAGTCCGGGGCTTTTTTAATGAATTGCCCGGCCTGTCACCTGGGAGATGGGCAGCCCAGTGTGGGATTGTGACTTGATGTATTCAAAGACAAGATTGCAGTGGGGGGGGACACATGACAAGATCATTTGAATAAATAGAGATTCTGGGGAATAAAGTGCGGAAGCTAACAGGGATTTATGGTGCCATTAGACTTATAAATGGTCTTGGGAAAGTACTGTGTGAATTTACAGTCGGTACAAATGATTTCTAATCATAATAAACGTCATATATTAAGTTTTCCAGGCCGTGGTGACAGAGACTCTTTAACAAGACTAGAAGATCATGGTACACAGAGAGGACAGCTGTATTTTTAAATAAACCTATTACAGCTTACCATACCAGGCCATTCAGGGTGACTTTTATTTCCCACAGAGTGACGAAAAATTGCATATATAGATATTAGTTAGGGGTGAATAGTGGGGTTTTTTGGTGTTTATTTGTTTTTCTCAAGCATATCTTAAACCAATACACTGATTAGGTCGTATTGGTTAAATTAGCACTTGAAAAGGTATACCTGGAAAAAGAAGTGAAACAAATTAATAAGACATTGATAGAGCAGTGAGCTTTCTAATCTAGCCTGTAAACAGGGTGCAAGTACCTTTCATGACTTCCTTTCGTTATGCTAGCTTGTCTTTTCCACATAATCACCTTGTCATCAGTGTGCTGTTAAACAGTTTGGTGAGATCAGTCCTGTTTTTAGTAGGCAGCTAGCTTCCAATGGCCAATTTTTGAGTGTGGGTCACTAGCAATAATACAGAGGTCTCATTTAAACAGCCTGTAGGCATCTAGTGTTCCATGTGACCCTCCCTCCTGTGTGCGTGGGAAAGAACAGGGAAAGAGAAATTATTATTATTAAACTGAATCTTTTCCAGGCAGCTTTGGTTTCTGAAAGTTCCGACTTCTGTCATTGAAATCTGGTATTCATGATACAGCCAGTAACATTTCTCATGCACATCTTGCCAGAAGAGGGCACTATCGACTCTCTGTCCATGTTAGGAGATAGGAAAGTGCTCCTTTGGACATGTAACAGGGTATTTTACTCCCTCTGTTCAGCAGTAGCAGACTGCAGACTGTGGTAATGCAGCTTTGTGGTGGGAGGAGGGAGGTGTTTTGACTCTGTATCTGTAGGGAGAGCTGCGTACTGAGCCAACTGTCCTAAGCTCTGGTGTGGTGGTTTGTGTAGCAAGTTTAGAACAGAAATGATGTGGCCTTTCCCTTGTAAACTATTGCCACCAGCACTTCGTAGCACGGAGAATGCTGCTAGAGCAATGTTTGGAGCTGTTATTGTTCTGGCAAGTGTCAGTCCTTGAGTTATGGTGCATCTAATACTGTGATCCTGTTTCCCTAAGACAACACAACGTGCCGTGCCTGCTGCCCTCTTCCTGCATAGCATCAAAGTCTCATTTTGTGCTGCTGGTATATGGTGCAAAATGAGCTTGTCCAAGAATAACAGGTGTTTGTGGAATCAAGTTTAGTAGCTCGGATTACAGCTGAAAGCAATTCTTAAACAGAGGTGGACTGGCTTGTCTCCACTTACTCTTCTGTGGGTGGGAGGGTTAGTCAGGAGTTGGTTTGATGGTGTCCTAGTGAAGTGTATCTAAGCAATTAACCATTTACCATGTAGGGGATCATGAGACCTCTTATTTTTCCATTGCCTTGCCTGAGCTCTGGCAGGCTGACTGCAGTGCTGTCCAACATCTCCTGCTAATGGCGGTGGTGCAAGTTCAGAGCAGAGCTGCTTGTCAGTGGAGTTTCTGTGTAGTGATGTGTGGACCGACTTCTTGTGCCTTTCTTGTTTGGTACCAGCCAGCAGCAAGCGGCAGCAGCTGCAGAGCAGTGATGGTGCCTGCTTCCTTGACAGGGAGAGCAGGACAGCCATAGCTTTCAGTCTCACTCTGCTTGGCTATGCTTCATATCATTAAGGTTCTCTCACTAATGAAGAATCTCTTGTGTAACTAGTTCTATCCTCCATAAAGTCTGGCTCCTTTTCCTCACCCATCTATCAAGCCCTGTTGAAATACTGTCCGTCATGAATAAACTCCACTTATGCTGCACATGTACCATGTGATTTATGACTCGGGAGGGCTTTCTAGCCAGCACTCTATATTCACACTCGGGCTGTGCTTTATGAAAGGCTCTAATGGAAGAGCTGTGCTGTAGGCTTTGTCAGGGCTGCCTTTCTAGGGGGGCTTGTGGCATTTTTCATTTGTATGGGCTGCATCTCTCCACTAGAGCTCTGCTCATGTGCAGGGTTTGATTGGCATTGATTGCGCTTCAGGGAAGGGAGCACACTTAGCAAGAAAAGAGCGAGCATTTCTCAAAACCTTGACTTTCAGGTAGTGAATTGACCTGGATTAGTTTTTGACATACAGTAAATGAACGCTTCTGTAGAAAGGGCTTGCATGGCCCTCACTGTGGAACCCGAGCCCTATGTTTCAGGGTTTATATATTCCTTTTGTGATGATGCATTTCGTATTAACTCATTTTTAGACACCATTTTTCATGAGCTGTCAGTGAGGGTGCAGCCCCCTTTGTTTCAGAAAGCAGTGGTACTGCCAAGCCATATTTGAAAAGTATCTGTTGCTTCACAGCTATTCCAAGGAGCTGTTCTGCATTCTGTCCTTTCTGCTCTCAGTGGTGGGGCTTGTGCATTTAGCTAGATAAGCAGATCTTTCATTGCAATTTTCCTGTGTTTGTCCTTTCTCTTACTCGTGATATTGACAAGCTGCCTAAATTCCAGCGAGTGGAAGGGTCAGCGTAGTCTGTATTAATTTCCAATCTTGCTAGAAGAGCTAGAACAATCTCTTGGACTCTCCTTAATTCCAGAGGATTTATAGTCTCTTAGACATTACAGTGCTGAGCACCTGAAAGGAACATACGTGACATTTTCTGAGCTACTTTGTTTCAATAGCTGGAGAGAAATCACTTCTCTTTGTTCCCTCAGAGGTGGACTGAGATAGGTGCACTTGGATGTAGTGAACCACTTAATATATTCTGTTCATCAGTGTTGTTAACCTTGGAGGTGACATCGTCCAGCAGTGACCAGTGGATTATGGAGTGGCAGTCCCTGTGGTTTGGAATTAAGAAATCAAATGAAAAATAACTCTGACTCTTGCTGCCTTATGAGGTGCACTCTGCTTTTTTTTTGAAAGCAGAATATTGCCAACCACAGCCTGGTCATGTCTTGGTGAAGCCACTGAAAAGATTCTGGTTATCAGTAACGAGCGAGCTGCGGTTGGGAGAGTGGTGCTGGGGAAGCGATCAGTGTGAAGTTGGACTTTTGAGCATTGCAGTGTGAAGTGCTTGGCTGCCTTGCCTGCACCTTTGCCCTTGCCTGGGGTTGTCAGCCTTTCTCTTCCACACTGATAACTGTGCAGTCAGTGACATCTCCTGTGTTGAGAACTCTCATCTGAAGCACCATCCAGGAATTCCAGCCAAATTCAACAGCATTGCCTCGTACACCAGGAGAGACCAGCTCTGTGGCCATACAGCAGGCTGCTGCTGAGCGGGCTGGTCTGGAAATACTTTGGTTGCTGTGTGACTTTATGGATCATCCTGTCAGCTCTAAAGCAAGGTTGCTTCTTCTGAAAACAAAGCTTCAGTTATTTGTAAGTGCCTGCTGCAGTGAGAGCTGAGTAGGGTTATAAAACTATCCTTTCCTTTCAAAGTCACCACTGATAACTAATGGGATGGTTCGAGTAAATGAGAAGAACAGTTGATCTTAATATGGCTGGCACTGGGTTCATTTCACTGCAGGCAGTTGGAGGAAATGGCCTCAGACTGCATTTTAGCTGGGAAACAAGCAGATACCCTCGTTCCCTCCGTAGGCTGTGCACTGTAAAAAGACTACAGGGGCAAGGTTCTCGGGACAAAAAAGTGAGGATTGAAGAAGAGAAATCCCCATCAAAGTGGCAGAAAATGGGCAAGGTAATCAGTGTGAGACAGTGAGATGGTGGTAGGGTGCTCAGGAGAAGTTGTCTCTGCTGTTACATCAGAGTTCAGCTAATTCTTTAACTCTGTTACATTTTTATAGCACTGTTTTCCCTTTCTTTGATGATTTCCAAGACCTTAGAAGAACTCCTCAATGCTGATGTCTTAGTTGTGTTATCTTTGACTGTATCTTAAATGGTGTGAGCAGGGTTAATGTCTAAAATCATCTAGTTTGCAAACGGGACCCATACTCACTGTCTGATACATGGCAGTGGAAGTGCCTTGGGTCTTGCCAGCTCTGGACAGCTGTGTTGTTTCACCCTCGTTCCGTCAAGTCTGAAAGTGGGAATAAAAGCTAGAGGAGAGTGATGAGGTTCCAGATCTGATAGTTGTCCTCTTCTGTGTCTCTGCAATACTGGCTTAATTCATTTATCACTCCATTCTCCAATTCCAGTAATATTTCCAGGTGCTGCAAGTCTTAAGAGCACTTCCATAGACCTGGGCTTTGAAATGATGGATTCATTGATATGTTTTCTGTCACCATAGTATGCTTTATTTGTACTTTGTAAAAGGCTTCATTATCTTGGTGGCCTGTCTCTTACTAAAGAAGTGACTATAACCTGTTTATTTCATGTTTCTTGTCAAGGACATCAGTTCAGATGTGTTCATGTCAAAATTATGACAATTTCCCTATTTGCCTTTGCTACAAATACTGCCAGATACTGGAAAGAATTATTTCAGGCTAGAAGAATATCCTAGGTTTTTAAAAATCTATTAGTTTTTAGGCCTGACATAAAGTTCTTGACTGTCTTTGAACAAGGCCCAAACACTCATGAGAGAACATGGGGAGCCCTGAGTAAGAGGCTGTGCTGCTGTGGACACTGTATCTGCAGGGTGTGCCAAGTGACCCTTGTGCTGGGAGGTTGTGCAGAGGTGGGCAGAAGGGGCAGACCTTGGTAGCGTTGTGAGGGTGGCATGCACTGAGCTCTGTTGACCCCTCTTTCAGCAGGGGAAGGAGGTGGCTGGGAGGCAAGGCTGCACGGGGAAATGCTGAAGGGGAACTGCTAGGACTTAAAGATTGAGGGTGGGTGGAGAAAACAGCTAGTGCTGCTTGCATAATGGTGATTTGGAAAGTCTCTTGAAGTGGGCTGTGGAGTCTCTGATAGTGGCTCTGTTTTGTACATTTTTTCCCCAACTTACTTGATGGAAATAAAAGGAGCCCTGCCTGGGTCCTGACCCGGGGCAGTGGAGGAGAAGGTGGGAAGTTTAAGCAGTTGTGGGTCAGAAATGAGAGTGGAAGAACAGCTCTGGCCGGCTTTATTTAGCTTGCTAATGTTTCCATTTCCCATCTGTTCGATGGGAATAACCTAAGTGTTGGGGATCAATTCACTGAGTATCTGATCGCTGCACAGACAGTAGAGCAATAAGGTACTAAAAATGTCTATACATAAAAATAACCTCTTAGACTCTGGCACCGTGCCTTTGGCACGTCACAGGTCATAAAGATTCTGCCAGATGAAATTAACTGGCAGCCTTATTCGGTACGAAATGGAGAGTAGTTTGCTCTGCTAGCATAGTTTAGGTACATTAGGGCAGACACATCCTGGTGAATTTTTTCAGTTGAGTCAGCAGATAGTTGGAGTAATTAGTACTATAATATGTATGAGGGTCTTGGCTTAAAAATTCTTGGCTGGAGGAGCTTTTTCTCTATGTCAGAAGGACTTGGCAGCTGAAGGGCTATGTGCATGATGTTATTGAGATGTTGGAACAGGGAACTCCTTGGTTTGAAAGGGGTAATAAATTATCGATTATGTTGACAAATAATCTGCCCTTGTGTCCTTTTTGCAGAGAAAAAAAAAAGTTAAGAGTTTGGGGAGAACTGTGGGAGAGGAAAGAGAGAAGATGTGGTTATGGGTGCCAGAAATGTGGTAGAAATAGAAGGCATGGGAGGTTGGAGGGAAGACATGAAAGCAGAGACTTTTGGACAAGGCTAGAGATGTCCATAACTTTCCAACCTGTATTGAGCAATTAACAGAGCTTCAGATCCAGAGCTTCTCTTCCTCCTAACTTTCTCCTGGAGGGAGGAAGTTGCACCCACAGTGTCTAGTACCATGTGCTGTCCGGGTTACATGGGCAGTTTTGCTTTCTCTAGGAAATTTCTTGCCCTTAAGGCCTTGAGGCATGATGTGTCTGGGGAGACTTGGGAGGAAGGTTCCCATTTAGGGGCTTCTGTACTGCTGCGTTGCTTAGAGTGAGACAGTTGTGGCTTTCTCTCCTCTGAGCAGCATACTGAGAACATGTAGTCAAGCTGAATTGCAGATCTAAGCTGATGTACTAATGTCCCAGAGCTGCATCCTGTGTGCTGTCCTGTTGCACCTACAGCACTCTTTGCTGCCTTCTCCCTCATATTTGCTTTGGCTTCAAAGGCTCAACTCTGAGGGTCAGCTAGAGATATCACATGGCTTTGGGATTAACATGGATGACTGTTAGTCACTTGTCCATCCTAGGATCATGAGGATTTTGAGCTACCATGGATGGAGAGAGAGTGAGGACAAACCTAGCCAGCCGTAGGAAAGGAGAGTCTTTGACCAGCTGGTCACCTTGGCACTTCACAGGAGCCTATGCCTTGGAGTGGTTGTGGAGATTTAGTTGCTTCTTGGAAGTTTGTCAAAGTAGTGTAACACCCAAGAGTGTTTTGCCACTCACCAGCGCATAACACCACCAGTCCTCAAGATTTCGCCTTCAGTGCTTCCAAAAGAAGGATTTGCTGTCCTATGGTCTGGGAAGGCAGGGGCACAAATTCCAAGCTGTACACCACGGTCACAAGTTTCTTGCTTGTGCCCTGGGTTCCTGATGTATGTAGTATACAGTCTTGCAGAGTGCACGTGGCAGGCACTTTGATGGTGTACTGTGATTATTTGGGCTATGACTCTGCTGGGAAAGAGCATATGACACCTGAGCTGCTTTTGCAAATGCTGATTGGGAGCTTGACACTGTGAGGCTCAGGTGGGAGCCAGGCTGGTGGTCTGGTTTTGGCACAAATGCTGACTAGTAGAGGATTTCCATTTCTTGACTCTCATGTTGTGTTTCAGTGGCCTGATGAGGCGATGCAGAAAACAAGATGTGAGGTAGCTGCCAAGTACCAGCAATAAAAGCTGCAGCGTGGTCTGGGTTTATGACTGACCTGGGTTCCCTGTAAGGTCTCTCCAGCGCCAGGGGACTCTCTGGGTTCAGTGAATGGCTTGGCTGTAGGCACCAGCACTGTTTTGCTGGGCATGGAGAACTGTGAGGTTCTTTGATGTCTCTGGTCCCAGAAGATAATAGTCACGCTCACGCTAACCTCGGCAGCTTTTCCCTGAGAGAGCTTTCAAGTACTCTGCCTTTGTAAAACAGACAGCAATTTTTCAGTCTGCTAGCTTCGGCCGTCAGTAACATTCTCCACCAGGGAATGCCGCGCTAGGCGTGTCCCTCTCACTTATCTGAAAACATTTTCATTTCAAATAGCTGTAATGTTTTTATGGGGCTGTCATTAACAAAGCGGGTTTACAATAGGAAATGAGGCTTTCTAATACTGATTGGATTCTGCTGCCTGATTGAAGAATTTCCTAACAACTAAGCCATGTGTCATTAAAAGGAGCCCCTTTTGGGGGGATTACTACATACGCAGGCATGTGGTGAAGCATGAGGCCAGTAACTGGCTGAGTTTAACCAGCCAAGGAACACAATAATCCTCCAGAAAGATGTAACATCAGCTATTTTATTAGCAATAGGAAATGGATATTCCATTTGTGACTGGGAAGGTCATACCTGTCTCCGGGTATTAATGTAGCTGTATCACCAGCAGCCAGTGGGAACGCTTCATGTCTGTGCAGAACGTTAAAACTGCCTCGTGCTGTCAGATGTTTGGCTGGGTTTTAAGGATGCTTCTATCCACCAGGGCTATCAGAGAATATTGCCTCGCTCTCTGAAGACAAGTGCCTTTCAAACGCCATTGAATGTTTCTGCTCTCGTTAAAAGTTAAGAAGCCTTTGATCTGAAGTGCTGTTTTTTTTGGTTTTTGTTTCATTTTATTTTTTCCCTCTGGCTTGCCAGGGCCTGGGAGGAGTTTCATGGCCTGGTGAACAGCAGTGGCCGCTGATCGAACGCTCCCCCCTCCCTCTGTCACACCCAGGGTAGGGCCTCATCTTTCTTCCTACGTGACTTCATGGCATACCTCTCAGCTTCCAACCCTCTTTCCATGGGCTGGCATGTTCTCTTACCTTGTTGGCTTGGTGGTGGGCCCATTCTACTATTGGCTCTTTCCCAAAGGTCACTTTTTTTTTCCATTTTTTTTGGCCAAAGACACGGACATTCATTGTGGTCTTCATTCACACAGCATTTTCTGTTGTGATGCTGTGTGATTTTTATTAATGTGTCCTTCCTCTGTGCAAGGCACTTACCTCCCAGACCTGGTCCTGGGAGGCTGAGAGGTATGTCTTCAGCTTGGGTCTGTTGCCCAGGGTTGACTGTAAGCAGATATGGAGTGGTAAATGAATGCTAAGCACATCCATGTGATGGACGCTGAGAGAGGCGCCTGGAGCTTGGCGTATGTGCCTTTGCTCTTGACAGTGGGCTGGAGCAGAATGAATTAGTCTGTCAATAAAAGCTTGTTCAGGAAGGACACACAGTAGCTACTGTATTTTGAAATAATGCTGTGGCTAATGAGATGAAACCACCTGCTGCTTCTGGTATTGGCAACCAACCATGTGCAGAGAAAATAGCTAAGGTGAGCTCAGGGCTGTTGTGAGCCTTGCAGCTCAGATAGTTTTTCCCCTCCATCGCCCACCTCCCTGATGGCAGGTCCTTTCCTGTGAAAGGGCTAGCAGGGGGCCTGGCCGTGAGAGTTGCATTTGGCTGTAGCCCAGTGGGATTGCAGCACTGCCTAGTGCCCGAGCAGGGAAACACACTGTAAGGAAGTGTTACATTGCCCAGTTTGCACCCCATGGTGGGACATAGCTGCTCCCATATGACTGAGCTCTGAGGGGCCACTGGGGATCCCAAAACCTCCCTCCACAGCTTTGGGCAAGCAGTGTTCTCAGAGCTTGTCATGGGTGAAAATAGTTTTTACCTTTCCTCACAACTTGGGCTTTTTGTGAGGGTCAATGTTTACAAAATGTTATGCAGGCACTTAGTGGTGTTGTTATTGTTAGGTGACATTCAGCTGACCTTCCAGAAGAGGAAACCTGTTTGCTTTATGAAATACCAGTCTCAGAAGACAGTAAATGTGCCAAGTGTATAGAAGAACAGTGACAGAGTTGATTTAGCACTCAGCTTTATTGGGTTACCTGTGCTAAGCTGGCAGAGCAGTGGTGAGCAGCACCCGGAAAAGGCGAAAGGAGGGGAAACAAACCTGTCTGAGAGGGAGCTAATCAAAGTGTGCTGTCTTCTGGACACAGATGGAATGGGTGAAAGTACAGTGTGGGATAGAAAGCCAAACCATTGTTGCAAATTAACTTCAATCCAGTTAATGAATCCCAAATCATGTTACCAAGTGTCAGGCAGCACAGCCTACATTGGTGGCAAGTGCAAAGGTGAACCCCAGCCTTCTGCAGATGGCCTCCAGCATGGTTTTTGCTGTCATGTCATAGCAAAGTAACTTGTTTAACTCTCTAAAGAGTGGTTTCTATTTCCTTCTGCTCCTCCAGCTCTCCAGCCTGCCTCCTGGAGGTGTTCCAGCATGCACTGGACTGTTAAGTTGCAGCTACTGTTCCGCTCTTGGCAGCTTACAACGCCAGCTCAGGAGCTTGAGCAGGATTTCACAGTCCTGCAGAGCACCTTGCAGCGGCTGCTGCCTTTGCTCTTCAACACAGCTCTGCCGATTGGGTGCGATTTGTGCTGGGGCACCTCTAGGCATTTGGTTCGGGCAACTTGCTGCCCTGCCCCTGTTGCAGGGAGAGCTGCCAAACCTATTACCAAAGTAATTGTAATCTCATTTATTTCCATTTGAGTTTAGAAAAGCACACCGCCTCTTCATTTCTGCGGAAATACGCTTTGCCTGTTGCTGCTGCTGCTCACAGCTGGCCCTAAGCACTAGCACAGGGCTCTGTGACCTGCCCTATCTTCCACTGCTGCCACGGGCTGCAAGACTATCCAGATTGAAGGTTGTGGACCAGTGGTCCTTGCTTTGTCAGTAGCCCCCGTGACTCATCTGGCTGTACTCATAGGAGTACAAACTGCTGAAGAAACTCTTCTGTTTAAACTTGAGGGGAACATGCTTTTCAGGTTATTCTTTTAAGGTAGGAGAGACCAGAAAGCTAAACCTGTTGACAGCATGACAAAAGGAGCCTAAATATGAGGGATAGAGGCAGGAGGAGATTGGACTGACAGTGTGTTTATGCTCCAGGCAGAATCCCTGAGGACAGATGTTTGGGAAGGAAGAGATCATGCAAGTTGTTTGAACACCGGAGCCTATCAGGGAGGTTTCCAGAGTCTTATCATTCTTTGCTCACAGGAGATGACTTTTTTTTTTTTTTTCTTCCTTATGAACCAGGATTTCCCTGTCTTCCAAGTGTTCTGGAGCAGCAGGTTGACTTACGTGAAAAGTCTTTAGTTAGAAAGCAGATCTGATTAGGAGGTTTAACAAGCACTGATTTGAGTGACATACTGGGATGGCAACACTGATAGCCATGGTGGGTGGAATGGAGGGTAGGCTGTGATCTGAAGGAATGCACACCTTTAACCTCTTTCTTCCTTCTGTTTTCCAGGGATAATTCCAGCTTTCGTAACACAAAAATCACATTGTGAGAACAAGAGTTGGCACTAAGCTCCTCTCTCCGTTTTGAAAGCACTGAGAGGTCTCCACCAGTGCCCTCCGACCTCTGAAGGGACTCATGGGCCACTCTCTCGCACTCCTCCTTGGAGGAAGGATCCATCTGAAGCCCTCCAGCAGCGGTGACAATAGAGGCTGATTTTGTCATACACAAACTTTTTTTAACAGCAGGGCGGGAGGCCAACCTTTCAATTAGCAGCGTGCCCTTGGGGCCGCATCTTGCAGCACTTTCCTCTCTTTCTCTACATGGCATGCAGGATCTCTGGGATTCTGCCTCAACGTCAGAGCCTTTTGCTGAGGGATACCAGTATTATAATCTCTCTGCAGCTGGGAGGAGCTTCCCAGTTGAGAGTCAGCCCTGTGGTTTTCAAATGCCCCCTTTCAGCTCTGCCAATAAATTATTGGGTCTCTTTGTTTCTTTCAGTCTCTCTCTTTTTTTTGGCTGTCTAAAAATCAGTGGGCTGGTGTTTCTCTAGGCTGGGGCAAAACCCCAGGCCTGCTTCTGCCAGCTCCATTAAGCATCTTCCCCACCTACATGAAGCAGCAAAGTACCCCAAGTGCTGATGGTGGCCAAACTTTGCTGTATTTGTGGAATTATCTGGGCAGAGGAGTTGAAGGTGTAACATCTTGCTTAAAAAATAAGATGCTTATGTTCTTTGGACCTTCTTCATACTTGTGGTTAGATGTGCCTTGCACCCAGCCCCGTTTCTTGGGAGAGGGATGTGAGCTTCCCTCAAACTAGAACAAAGAGATGTTTGGTGTCATGTAATTGCCTTGTCTCTGGATGTTGCGGTGGAGAGCCAGCAGTGCTGCCCTGTGCTGGATCCAAGGAAAGGCTGAACATAGGGCCACACGTGTTTCAGCTGTGCACTGAGTTTTGCCAGTTTCCAGCCCTCTGGGAAACTGGATCCTCAGTGGGTGTAGCGGGTGAGGGACCAGGCTGATACTTCTAGCTGCATGAAATCTGTGACCAGAAATGGGGCTGCGAGTGATCCCTGGTGACCCCCTATCTCCTGTCTTCCAGGGTGAGGCTAGACTGATGGGTTGTTGCCTGGAAAGCCAGCATGGCTGCAATTCAGGTACCATGAAAAACAGTAGGAGCTAATTATTTCCTCTTGATTCTACTTGACTACAACACTAATTGTACTCATTACCAGCCTTTTCCCCTTTTCCTTGGGGAGTTGCATGACTGGTTTTCATTTTTAACAGAGCCTTTGCATCAGGCCCAAGAGGGCAGACTGTGGCCAGAGATGAGGCACCATATATCCTGCCCTACATGCTCTGCACAGTCCCCCAGGAGAAGAGGCTGCTTGGGCTGATTTGGTTGTGACCGCAGAGCTAGTGGCCCATGTCTGGGACAATTACCAGCCTTGGGGACTAGAGACCTTCAGCCTTATGACTTCAGTTCCAAATTCCTTGTGTTGTTATTGAAGTCTAGACTGAAAGCAGCCAGGACTGGCAGAGAAAACAAGTTAAAATATTCAGTCTTCAGAAGGGTTTGTTTTCTGCATTGAGGGTGTCAGTCCTGGGCTGCCTCTAGAAACATGCAGCGCGCTGACAGCGATGACTAACAGCTCCCTGTGGTCAGGCAGTTTGTGCCAGCTGGCACCTGGGTGGGCAGGGAGCAGCGCAGTTCCCTGGGCTGTGGTGGCATCCACAGCTCTGCGTTTCTTGAGACCCCGTGGTCCTATTCCTGCTCTTGCCACTTGTTTGTCACCAGCTCTCAACCAAATGCTTTTCCAGGCACGGTTTGTTTTCCCTGCTGTGATCAGGTACTACTACGGCTGCTGCTTAAAATTCCTTTTAAATACAACTCTCCCCTGCTGCTCTCTGGTATTTGTTAGGGGGGATTTAGTTGTAATTACATTTTGGCAATCTAAGCAAAAATAGCCTTGCAAGGCAAGGCTGAAATACTAGCTGCAGGCTCCTTTTATTCACAGCACATTTAGCTTCTTGCAGATGACATCACTTAAGGCTTTAGTCCTGTTGTTGTGCCCAGCTGTGTGTTACGTCCACCTCTGCTATTTCGTGTACTCGCCCACTTCTCGCCTCTGATGCCCCACGTCTAAGCTGGTGCTGATGAGTGCAGGCTGGCTATTAAATCTGAAAATGCTGCAGTCCTGCTGTGTTTGCCCTTACATATGCTTTGCAAGTGAGCTGTGGAAGAGCCCTTCCCTGGGAGGCTGTTCTCCTCCTGCTGCCACTGTGGCTGAGATTTGGAGGAACCCAGCACTGGTTCCTCTTGCTCAGCCTTGAAGGGAGTGAGCTGGTTGGGGCAGGGAGTTAGTCCTCTTGAAGGTTACATCTTCTAGAAGCAAAGCAGTGTTTGATCGGTGTCAATCATCACGTTTGGTAACTGCTATGGCTTGAAGAGGGATGGATCCAGACTTGTTTTTTGAGCAGGGCTTTTTGGTTGTGGTCTACTGTGTCCTGACAATAAGAGTGAGAAAAAGATAGCCATGGGCTTGTTTGGGAGGGAAGTAGTCTTTGGCAAGCTCTAGAGAAAGGTTTCAGTTCCTCTTTATTCAGGAAGTGAGCCTGGAGCTGTAGGAGTCCCAAATCTGTGGTAGGTCATGACCTTCCTTCCTCTCCTCATCACAAAAGCTTTGTCCACCCATAAACTTCCTCAGGTCCCTGCATGGCCACTGGGGAAACTGGCAGAGCTTTGAACTACTTTGAACCCTGGAGTCCGGCCGCAAGGTTCTTCTTTCCTAAGGGGATGCTGGCCCTGGTGGGCTTCTGGGCCCTGGGTGTCTCTGGCTAGGGCTGGTCAAGTTGTGGCTGGTGGCTGAACTGGGTTTTCCTGAGGGGCTCAGGGAAGAGTGTTGGGTGTGCTCCAGGTGTCTCTGAGCTGGAGCTAAGGGGGAAAGCTGCTTTCCAGCTCAGAGAGAAAGAAGACCCCAGTTCTGGAGAGGAGCAGTTGGGGGATGCTTGGATGGTGATGTTGCCCCATCTTAATGCTTCTTGATGAGGTGTAGGCACATGGGACTGAGGCTGCGCTGGGGTGGCTTTTCCTCTCTCACTGCACTCCTCTCAGCACCCTGCTGGCTCTGGATAGTGTGACCTGCAAGGTGCTCCCCACCAGATCCTGCAAGACATGTCTGCTACCTGTGGCATCCTGCTTTTTGGTTTTGTCCTTGTCTCTGGTGTAGTGATAAACCTCAGGGACCTGTGGAGGGCTGGTAAAACCACTGCTGGGGATGGTGAAGAATGTGGCCTCAGTCACATGCTCCTGGCAGGCTGGAAGAGCTCATCCCTTTCCGGTCATGCTGTATGGGTGTGCTGGGGTCTGAGCACACCTGGAAGAAGCAGCAGCTTTGCGGAGTGGGGAAAAGTGGATGACAGTACTTGGCTCTGTTCAGAGCCCCCTTGCTTTTGAGACTGGGCAGGGCAATAGGGATCCAGGAATCAGTGGGAAATGAGCAGGCAGAGACAGATGGGAGCTAATTAAATTCTGCACCTTCTTGGGAGGGGGAAAGCCCAGGGGCTGGTGGTGTCCCTGGTATTGTGGTTTGGCCAGCTTATGACAGCTCCAGGCTCTCACAGGGCTGGCAATACTTGCCCAGGCAGCCTGTCCCTTCAGCCACTGTAGGGCTGGGGACATCACCTTGAGGTGGCTGTGGGAGGACAGGAATGCCGTGCAGTGCCATGGGAGGTGACCCAGGCAGGGGGACAGGAGGTGAGCTCTGGGCACACCTGCCTTTGTTGGTGGGCACCACTCCTGCCTGCTTCAAGGTGCCAGCCTGGAGTGCCAGATCCACCTGGTCATGGTTCTGTGGGCATCATGCACCTCTGGGGGATGGGGCAGGAAAATCTACCTTGCAGAGAGCACAGGCAGGCTGGAACGGCTGGAGGTTGGCCATGACCAGGTCACAGGCATCTAAGAGGTGCTGTCTCAACTGCTGTGTGTTTACCTCCCTCTTCCCCTTGAGCCTGCAGTGCCCTCACCTCTGGCAGGCAGGCCAGCAGCCAGTTGCAGGCAGTAACCAGCTGGTTTTCTCCCAGCAGCAGCAGAGGCAGCTGGTGCTGGGACAGTGAAGCTGATGGAGACACAGCGTGTCCTGGAGCCAGGCGCAGGTGGTGTGAGCTGGACCACAGAGGAGCAGATGCTGCCTGCTGCCATTCCCGGGCTGACCTCCTGCATCTCCCCTGCCAGCAGGGACAAAGCTGCAGGGGCCCCAGAGGTCAGTGAGGGGCACAGGGGGACGCAGTGTTTCTGGGATGGGGGGAAGGGGCCGTGCTTGACAGAGATGATCCCATGAGGCAAGGAAGGCTGGTGGGGGAGGGAGTCATGTAATGATGCTGGTAGCAGGATGGGTGCCATGGGACACCCATCCCTGAAAGGGTTTGGGTGCCTGGTGGCCCAGGGTCTTCCCAAATCAAAGCTGCTTGCTAGGTGGCAGGGACAGCATTTCAGCTGCCACCAAGAGCCATGGCTGGGGCAAAAATAGAGGGAGAAATTATCTCACCCTAATCCCATCTGTGGCTCACTTGCTGTCCCATTGGGGGGTGGGGAGCTGTATGTGTGATTCCTGCCCTGTTGCCACCATTGCCATGGCAAGGGGTACCAGGGGCCCTGTTTGCTCTGGGATTGAAGCTGTGAATTTGCAGTGGGTTAACATGGATCTTGCTACCACTGCTGATGCACATCCCATCAGATGCCTGATTCTGCTCTAGTTCCCCCTTTTCTCATCTCTCAGAACCCTTGTGGGGTGCCGGGACAGGGCTGTGTGGCTTAGAGGTCTGTGGCCAGCCTGCACAGGTGGCACATCCCACCTGTCCCAGAGGGATAACCGCATCAGTGGGCATGCAGCAATGATGCTACTAAGGCTTGAGAGACTGCCACAGGCTTTACTTCTACATTCAGCAAGGCATGGCCACCCCATGTTTACCCCCGTTCCCCATCACCAGCACTGCTGGGGGGTGGCAGAGCCCTGCCACCTCCAGTTCCCTTACAGTGCTGTGCCTTGCACCAGAAGCTGCTGTGCCCACAGGGATCTTGGCCAGGCAGGCTGGTTTAGGGGTGCCCAGCCCTTGGCTGCAGCAGTCCCAGCAGCAGAAGGCTGCAGGCATCACTGCGGCACATACTGCTTGGGGTCCCCAGGGAAAGGCAGGGCGGGTGCCTGGTTGAAGTGAGCCATGAGGAAGATGCCAACGGTGCCACACACAAAGAGGGAGGCCATGATGAAGAAGCAGACACGGTCGATCACCTGTCCCACTAGGATCCACTCTTCACTCTCCTGACAGTGGCACAAGGAGGGGGGTGAGGACTGCCCCTGCTGCCGCCCATGCAGGTCCTTCTGTCCCAGCCCCGACTCCCAACCCTGACTCACATTGTTGAAGTCGTTCTGCTCCCTTATGGCATTGGCGATGTGGTTGCAGGCGTCCACGCAGGCACGGATCTCAGGGCCTGCCTCCTCCAGGCTCTGGCAGAAGTCCTGGGCACTGCCACTCTCCAGGCCATGTTCTACAGGCAGCAGAGCCAGCACAGCAGGCAGCAGTGAGTGCCCGGCCACCTGGCACATTGCCCAGCTTTGTGAGTAGGTGCCAACCCCCCGGGACACTCACCAATCTTCTTCAGTACGCTTTTCATCAGCCCATCCCTCTCCTTCTGCTTCTCGAAGAGCAGCTCAGTCCGGGCTTTCCAGAGCATATACTCATCAGCTTTCACTATGAGCCCCAGGGAGCTGCGTCTCCGGGCAGCTTGCGGTGGCCCCGATGTTTCCTCTGGCACATGCATGCCCAGGTAGCGGGGCAGGAGGCGCAGGCACACCTGGACACAGCATCACCTGCAGGGAACTGACCCTCCCACCGCCAGGGCACCCAGTGGCTGCTATCAGGTCCCCTTGCATCACCCAAAGCATCCCTGTGAGGTACGTTTGTGCCAGAAGAGGGGTCCCTCTTCGTGCCAGGGCTTGGACTCAGATGAAAGCATGTCTGCCAACCCACTCTGTGAGAGATGTGACCTCAGTCCCAAAGACCCACCCCATTCCTCATCTATAAAGGGTAGGGGGTCAATGGCAGGTACCTGGCGCACTCTCTGGGACATAGAATGAGTGTTGGGTGTTCTCAGTGAGACGTTGAGGACGATGACAGCATTCACCACAATCACCACTGTCACCACCATGAGGAAGGTCAGGTACCTGAGAAGGGGACATGGGGCCTCACATGGGGTAGCTGTGTTCAGCTATGGGCATGTAAGGTTCTTCTCAGAGCCCTCCTGGACTGGAAACTGGAGATGGGCAGTGGGATATAACCATGTGGTAGCCCTGTGCCATCCCTGCCTGGGTTGGGGGTTATTTCCCTGCCAGGGTCTTGTCCCTGGGCACTGGCTGTTGCACAGCACCCAGAGACCCTGCTGGCACGGTGTGACAGCAGGACTGTCACCCCTGTCCCCATGCTTCACTTACTTCCCAATGAGAGGCACAGCCTGAGAGGTCTCAGGCACCTTCTGGGCAATGAGGAAGAGGAAGACAGTCTGGGCCAGGAGGACATTGATGGAGACAGTGCATTTCTGCCCACCCGCTGCCAAGGAGGGGAGAAGGCAGAGGTTGGCAGGGAGCAGTGGTGTGGACATTGCCCTCCTTTGGCAAAAAGCCCCCTCCCGACAGATGAGCAGCTCAAATCCTGTCATGAGGCTTTAACCATGGGGTACTTGGAATTCCTCTACCCCTGCCACCTTCCCTGCCAAATACCACACCAGCTGGTGAGAGGTGGTACTGAAGGTCCCCAAGCACAGAGGGGACAATGAGCCCTTCCTCACCTGTCGCTGCCCCCCTGGCACATCCCCACGCCCTCTGTGGGCTCAGCACCAGTGCATACCTTTGGCAGGCAAAAAGTAGACCACCACGGCCATGGCAGAGATGAGGACACAAGGCACAATGATGTTGATGATGTAGAAGAGCGGCTTGCGCTGGATGATGAGGTAGAAGATGACCTGTTGGTACTGGATGTCATCTGGGGTGAATTGCTCTGAATTGATGATCTTCCGAGCAGGGCGGTGCTTGATGGCCCATTCGCCATTCTCTGACATGGGGAGGTGCCACGTGAGTCCCACCGCCCTCCCAGCTCAGGGAAAGGAGGAAGGGGAGGGCTGGTGATCAGCATGGACCCTATGGGGCAACCAGGCTGCGCATGGTGTGGGGAAAGGTGCTAGAACCACTGGGGAGGGGGATGAGCACCATGGACTGTGGCAGGGCGCCTGGGCAAAATTCCCCAAAAAGCTGTTGAATGGGGCAGCCAGGCACACAAGTAGCACCTTGATCCCCTTGGGAGCTCCCAGGGTATTCTGTATGGGGCTGAGGTCCCCCATCTCCCTGCCCCCAGGGCATTGTGAGGGGAAGCTGAGCGCGGCACTGGGTGACAGCACGCTGTTTACCCCCGCTGTCTGCAGGAGCGATAGATTTTTTCCCAGTTAAGATCGCAGCTCGAACCGGTAATGAAAAAATAAATCTCGCTGCCTGAAAAGCATTTTGTTCCTTCAATATGCAATTAAAATGTGATGGAAAACGTCATCGTTTGGCCGTGACAGCTCCGTTCCCAGCATCAATCAAGCTCCCAGGAGCGGTGCTCTCCAGGAGCGGGTGCCAGGCAGTGAAAGCCCCGAGCTGGGAGGGTTAGCAAAACAAATCTCTCCCACACTCCCGCTTCCACTAATAACTTAAGTGCCCATGTAATGTCGGGAGCTGCTAATAGCCCCAGCAGCCCTGCTTCGGGCAGCCACCGGCGTAGCACCAGGTCTGCTGGGTGTCCCCAGTGGTTGGATGCTCCTGTGCCACGCAAGCAGCCATGGTACTACCTGTGAAAGCCTCGGGGTCGATGGAGATCCACTCCACAGTCTGGCCTTCTTCCACTGTCAACAGCAGGTTGATTTCATTGGCACTGTATGTCTGGGACCTGGGGAAGGATGAGGGGGTGGCACAGGCTGGCATGCAAGGGGTTGGATGGGCAAAGGGTGCCCATGTGGCATGGGGTCACACTGGCCACTTCCAGCTCTGGGGTGCCAGGGGACGGGTAGGTGGCATTTGTCTGCCTCAGGGCTTGTTGCCCCAGGGCAAAGGTGGACATCCCATGCCAATCCCTTGTGTCCTAGGAGGACCCATCATGGTGCCTGCACATGCCCGGGTGGTGCTCACTGGAAGACCATGGTGCAGTTCTGCCAGTCGAAGGGGAAGTAAGTGACGTGGATGACGCAGGCGCTGCGGTAGATAGCAGGGGGCAGCCAGTAGATGCTGCCATCAGGGGACACCAGCACGTTTGTGTAAAGGGTGATTTCGAATGTCCCATCAATGCTGGGAGGGAAAGGGTGGGCTTAGCCCCAGACAGTGCCCAAGGGGCAGCTGCCACCCCATGTATGGGGATATGTCCCCATTGCGCCATCACCTACTTGTTCTCCAGGACAATGTCAGGCAGCCAGACCATGGTGGAGGGCACCCGCAGTGTCTGGATGTTGTTGTATTTCTTGGGGTCCCACCGCAGGCGATAATCAGACCATTGCTGAGGGAAGAGCAGAGGGTCACAGTGCTCCTCAGGGTGGGCAAACTTGTGAGCTGCCTGTCCCATGCTGCCCCCAAAATGGGCTCAGCTGGGGGCATCCACAAAATGGAGTGCAGGTTATGGTGCCAGCCCTCAGTGGGGTGCCACCCTGAGAAGCAAGCATGGTGGGGGGGTGTGAGGTGGGTGAGCAGTAAGGGTGCCCTTCCTGGAGGGGACAGGTCTCACCATCTCAATCCAGACATTGGTAGTGAGGGTCTCCTCCCGCTCGTTCTGGCAAGGAGGGAAGCAGAGACGCAGCTTTAGTGCTCTGTCCACCTCTGCCCAAGGACCCTACATGTGTGGGCAAATCCAATCCAGCTACAGGGACTGGGGTGGTAGGGGGTCTCACCAGGGAAATTAGGTTGGTGAGGGTGAGCTTGAGGGTGACATCAATGATCTGGTCCCCGCTAGCTGGACGCAGGTGCCGGTTGTAGTTGGACATAAGGTCCTGGAGCAGCCTCTCCTCCTGGTTCCTGCAGGCCACACCTGGGGAGGGCACATACATGGAGGCACCCCCAGGGCTTACTGGGGTGGGGGGGCATGGGGTGTACATGGGGTGGGGATGGCCACACGTGTTTCTGTGGGTGTGCACACAGCTGCGCATGCCTACCCCCACCACATCCCCCACCCCTCTCACCCCAGGGCAGGACGTGGGGAAAGTGAACTGCCAGCATGGGGACACCCTGGTGGGATGGTGCACGGTGCTGTACACCCATAGGTGACAAACCCCCGAGGGCAAAGGTGAGGGGTGATCAGGTCCCACTCCCCTATGCTTCCCCCTGGGGTGGGCACCTCTTACCTGTCAGAGTGCAGAGGGTGAGGAGGAGGAGGCTGTGGCAGTGCATGGCGGTGCTGTGGGGCGCAGGGCTGGGGCTCTGCTTGGCTGCCTGTGCATCGATCTTCTGGGCCTGGCGCCCGGTGGGACAGGACAGCTGTCCTCTGACACCGTCAGCTGTTCCCAACAGCCACAGGGGCCAGGGAGGGATGGGTGACCACC
>JANHFX010010675.1:38568-51531 GCA_027560015.1 Chloroceryle amazona | reverse complement strand
AAAGGAGGATACTGGTAAAACAAGACACAAACACTGAGTTGGTCAGTTTTTAAAACTTTTTTTATTTTTTAATTTTTTTTTTAAGTTTTTATTTTATATTATCTACAAAGTAAAAGTTTTCTTAACTTAAAAGTTACATCACTGTCTCACGATAGTGATTATCTCATCAAACGTGATTTATAAATAATAATTCATCAGTTTGACGATTAGAATTCTTTTTTTTTTTTTTTTTTCCACTGAACCTGTTTCAAGTTTAGTTAGAAGTAAAAGGGATCTCCAAGTCTTGATTTTTAGTGATAATAGCAGCAAGAATCACTCTTGTTACTTCTTTTGCTAGCTGATGAGTTCAGAACTTTGAAGGGTCATTAAAAAATAAATAACTTCCAGTTTTCAGCAAGCAGAGTTGGGGCACTTGCAGGACTCAGATACAGTGCATGGAATTATGGAATAGCCCACAAGTTCCTAAATGCCTCTACTCAGTCCGAATCTCTCCCACTGCAAGATGAACTGTTAGCATTCCTAGTGGATGTTACAAGAAATCAATTTTTTGTTTTTCTTTTTTTTTTTTAAACAAAAATAAAATGAAATTCTAGTTTTCTGTGCTTCCAGTTGGCAGAAGCAGTAGAAGGAGGGTATTTGGCCTACAAAAGGTATCCAGCCTTTCAGTTATTCCAGATGAGCCTTACAACTGCTGTTGGTGGTGGGCTTGTACTGTAAAAAAAAAGTTCAAATGTAAATAATAAATTGGCAAGCCACACAACAGTTTGCTAGTCAAGTGGTCACAGGAAAACTACCGAGCTGAACTTTGTCTTTTTCTTTTCTTTTTCTCTCTCTTCTGTTGTTAAAGAGAACAAAACAAAACCCTACATCTCAAGATGTCCTTTGGATGTTGGTTTGTTTTTTTCCTTTCTCTTTCCTACCGAAACCCTCGGCGAGCAGCCTTCTTCTGCTCGCGCGTTCCCCGAGAAACAAGACCAGGTAACTATTTCACTACACGAGTTTCGAGGCTGTTTGGAAATGAATAACAACGAAACCCTAGGTAAGGTTAAATTTCAAGCGGAAAGAAGTCATCCAGCACCTGCTCTTCCCCCCAAAAAGTAAAGCTGCGGAACGTTACTCTGAATTACGGACTAGACTCCAGCTGTCACTTTACTGCAGTCATTGCAAGTCTAACAGCCCTACCCCCACGTAACGAGGTTGATCATTTTAAATTTAATACCACCCCACTCCCCCCCCCCCCCCCAGATAAACAGGCTACACAGACAGTCCATCCCCCACGGCAAAACCACGGCAGAAGAACACAGCCCCACAGTGCCAGCGTCTGCATCGTTAGCCATTGCTCTCCTTCAGCTCGAGAGAAGCCAAATCGTTGCTAAATTAGCTAAACCTCGGTACCGTTTGCTACATCTCGTACGCTCAGCTAGGCTCGCAAAGTCTAAACGTAGCAACACTCTGCCTTCAGCAGCCCGCCGCTCTACAAGGACATCTTAAATTGTCTTTTGTTTGTTCGTTCGTTCTTTTTTTCTTATTTCTTTTTTTTTTTTTTTCCCCCAAAATCTGTTTCATAAACAGTTCTCCTCACTACTGCGACCTGGCTCAGTTAGGGTGCAGGTCTCCCGGGCACACACTCCTCACCTGAAGGGTGCGTCATATAGGGGAAATGTGTTGTTGTCGAGACTGGAATGGGCTGTAGTGCACTTTGAGCGATGGCGGCTTGGGGACCACCAGGTGGCTGTGTCGTCATTAGCATCATTGGAGCATGGGCAGTTGGGTGAGAAGGAACCATTCCTGACTGTACATGAGCCTGAAACAAAGAGCTCTTTAGTATAATGGTCACAAGGAGGCATCAACTCCTGGCCACATGACTGTCAAAAGTTTTGGTTTGGTTGGTTTTTTGTTTTTTTTTTTTTCCTTCAGCTGTACCAGTAAATCTGGAGATTTACTCTATTTTAACTAGATTAGCTATAGGGATTAAGGCAGAGATCGTAACACAAAAATAATAACTAAAAAGAAAGAAAAAAAAAGGAAAAAAAAAAAGGGCTCAAATCCTTACTGCTGGCTCAGAGTCACATTCTCAATTTTAGCCATTTGGATGGTGAGCACCGGGAGAAACCGCCAGCATTAAACAGGGGAGATTTAAACAAAAAAACCCCACCAAAACCCAACCCCAAACCCTCAGCAAATCTTCAAAACATAACTGTGGGTGACCCAGATCAAAGCAGAGGACAGACGGGGCACAGATAGGCCCGTGTCACACACTGGGAGCCTGGTGTCCCTTCCTCAGCCGCTCGTTACACAACCCCGCAGTCGTTCACGGCTCCCTGCCCTCGAAACCACTCTCTCCAGTGACCTGTGCCCACATTATCCTTCATCTGAGCAGTCATTCCAAGATGAGTGATTTCATCCCTTTATACTGTTAGGTCAGCTTTGTTCTGTTTCCAGTTAAGCTCATCACAGTTAAGGTCCTTGTGTAATCTAAGCAATCATAGTTTAAGTCTCAGCGGAAAAAGGAGATTAATCTGTACGATGGCTGATCACCTTCTGGCAAACGAGTTCAGTAACTTGTCAGTTGGCTTCTTTAGCTCAGAGCAGTTCATCACTCTAGAGAACATCGGTATTTTTTTGGATTTAATGAGCTAGTAAACACTAGGTTCTTAAAAGTACAAAACACGAAGGAACTCTTAGAGCTCTCGGTGGGTTTCTCTTGGAAAAAACCAAAACCAAACCAAACAGGTTTGCTTTGCCCTTCTACCGTATCCCATTAACAGCACTACGGTGCAGTAACTGCAGCCTCCCAAGTTTCACATGCCAGTAAAGACAGATAGCAGATAGTGGCTCCAATTTTATTTCTTAAAGACAAAAGGGTTACTCGACTCATCACAGACATTCCTCAAACTCTGTATCAGACTTGCACTGTATTAGTAGCACTCAAGAAGCCTTTAAAGGCAGGAACTGCAATTCAAATCTCACTCTTGCTCTAAAAAAGGCTTGGAAGATAAGGCTGTGAAACAGAAATACCTTTCAGGATCAGCACCATTTTTTACTTTGACAAACATGCTATTCTAGCAGCCATCATCAGAACGCAGCTATTCATGTAGCAGCTGGATTCCATACACACATTGGATAAAAAATTTTCTGCTGTGGCTCGAACGCTTTTGCAAAGTGGCAGCTGGCAGGAATTCTGTAATGAATTGGTAAAAACTGCTTCTCGAGTGAAACATCTAACAGCTCAAGATTCATCTGATAACCTACAGGGAAATTCAGCTGAGCCCCTGCGTTAGCCTAACTGAAATTCCTACTACACGGTGCTTCCGAATTGTCTTCACAAGTTGGAAATGAGGCTGCTAAGAAACTATTAAATCCAGTGATTAGTTTCCCCACGATGGAGTAATTACATGCATTTAAGATCTCTTACAGAACTGTAGTTATTCCTCCTGTAGAGCTTTTTTGAGGGAACTACTTCATTTTGGAAAGTCAGTTAGTTGGGTGTTAAGTATCGTGGATTATAGATGGGAGTTCTCATCCTAAAAACGTTACAGCAGAAGAGACTGCGGAAATCAAAAATCAAGGGTAGGGGCAGGCTCTGCCTGACTGCTAAAAAATCCTGACAAAGCTCTGGTCACTTCTGACTAAAAGCTGCATCTGATGTAGTGAGGTTTGCTTGTTAAGTGCTTGGCACACAGAAAGGAGGGCAACGGTCGTATCCCACGGCGCAGGCCGGGGTCTGGCCGTGACGTGTACAGCACAACTCAGGTGCAGATTTTACCTTTAAGCTGACCTCAAACCAAACGTGTTTTGTTGTTTCAAGGCCTGGCACTGAAGTGTCACTAATCCCGAGAAGCTTCACAACCCAGGCATTCACACCAGTGCCACCACACCAGAGCAGAGAAAGGATTTTGTTTCTGGCAGAAACCAGAGCTGGGGAGGACGTGGCAAGATGCCAGCAGTAATCAGGTTTGGACATCCTCTCCTTATCCTCCCCACAGTACAAAAGCAGAGAAATTAAAAGCCTAAGAGAAATAAAAAAAGCTAAAAAACCTCAACATCAGTAAAACAATTGCTAAGTAACTATTCATTGGCTTAACTAACTGTCCCAGGGACCAAAGCAAAGATTTTTATCAGAATTCTGCAAGGGACTGGACACTTATTAGACTAACCTCCCTAATTACAGTTAGTCCCGAGAGCCCACACTATTGTTAACCTGTATGAGAAGGCATAAGCCAGACACCAAGTGCTTGGTCTGAAGAAGAAATTGTGCAGGCAGATGACTGATTAATTGTCCGCTCCTTGGCAAAGCAAGACTAAATCTGTGAGATTTAGTAAACATCAGGAAATCTTTGTAACACTGCTTTACTCAGAGCTCTTTATTAATCAATCATGTGCTTCCCTTCCCAAAAAGCCTTTTTTTTTTTGTGCCTGTTTTTTTTTTTTTGAAGCGAGTTGACCATGAGAGAGAAGTTAAGAGAAGTGGGTTTCTGATCCTGGAGCAAGGACTGTTGTTAAATCGCCCAACAACCACCGGGGATCTTCTGCACAGACACACAGACACACAAACACACGCGCACACACGGTGTTCTCTTTCAGCAAGGATTGTCTTGCAGGCATCCGAACCGAATCTCACCCATCTCCCACTGCAGCACCTTCCTACTCCCTAGTAATCTTGGGTCATATCCTTTACCGGATGGACTTGAATAAATCTGACTGCAACAGAGCCTAAAATTGCCACCCAAAGCAGCAATTCAGCCTCCCTCCACTCAGCTCTCACCTCCAACCTTTCTGTATGCCAGCTCTTCCTGGGATCATGCAGTGAACCCGAGTAGTGAACTGATTTGACTGAGAAATAGCCTAAAACGGGGGCAGGGGAGGCACACTTCAGCTGAATCAGGTCCCCAGTCTGGTTTGCTGCATGGCCAAACAGTTCTGTGAGCGGAATGGTGGGACAGGACAAGGATGGGAGCCGGGAACTGGGAAGAGAGCTCAATTTCTTTCAGTAGCAGTGCCAGCTTAAGATGTCTTCATTAAACTACAGTTGCAGATGCACTGGGTGTTGGAAGCTGAGGTCCAAATATCTTGTAAAATTCTAAATAAAGGCAATGTACAGACAGAAACCTAAATAACACAACAGGTAGTTTATGCTGAGAGGTGACAGAATGGTAATCACTTCAGCAGGCCCGACTGTCCTAACTTTGTGGCATTAAGACATTTAGTCTTGAAGGTTGTTAAACTGTGTTTACCTGGGGGACATGGGCCATGTGTGGCGGATTGGTATATGCAGGTTGAACATGGGAGGGATGAATGGTGAAGACTGTTTGTTGTGCTGTAGGAAAACTATTTTGTGGAGACTGCGTATTGGAGCCTGGCGTCATGGAAGGTGGGGTTGGAGCTAGACCTGCGTGGTAAATTGCCGACTGCTGTTGTGGGTTTGCCAGGTGGAGTGCCTGAGCAGCCTGGTGCTGATGATGCTGTAAAAAAAAAAAAAAAATAAAGAGACAAGAGGGAAGATCATTTAGGTTGTGGTTTAGAAACGAGACGCGTTTATTCTGTGAACTAGCGTGAGAAAGGGTTGCAAAATTGCTCGACGGTCAACCTTTTAAGTGGCAAATCTAAAGGAGTCACCAGACCTACGGTCACGAGGAAATTCATTTAAATTCTACTGAGCTCATTTTCTCCTTGAACTAGAAAGTCATGTGAGCAGGAGGTGGGAAAACAGAACTTACACTGCCAGGTAAAACCAAGGAGAACCTCAACCGTGGAGCTGGATACACATCCCTGTTGCACTGAGCAACCCCACGTTATTACCAGTAGGTAACCGAGGCGTGCAGAGCTACCAAGAGGCCTTTCAGCTGCTTGTCTTTGACAAAATACAATCAGACACTTCTCAGTGTTTTATCTGCTACTTCCACTCTTAACTCCACTCATATGAAATGGCTCTGACAAAACGGTGATCCCTCCTTAATCGTAACATGGAAATAAGCTACACCCCATCCCCTGGGAAGAGGGAGAAGTGCGTTATCAGAAGACCCTGACATTGGTCTTTACTAAGGAACAGGGATGGCCACAAGTTTCCCTGGTAGCTCATCTGACAAGCCATGTCATGAGCCTACCACCTTTGAGTCCTAGGCACTGCAAGCAGAAAAAAAATACATTATATAGCTTCGTTTCCTTCCTTCCTTCCAAAAACCATGAGGGGAATCTAGACAAGTCTTTCATGAGATCTGTCACAAGCAGTTCATTTGGGCAACTCCTCCATCCTACCATTTTTTCCTCTCCAAGAAATCAATGTACGGATGTCAAGCATCAGAGAGATGAAACAGCTGCTAGTGGAGCACATTAAACAGCACTTAAAAGACATTCACTGCCTTGAGCTCTGTTACCTGCACAGGGCTAGGAGCAGGGTGGCTTCCAGCATGTTGGCTTTGCTGCTGGCCAGTTGGTGTGGCAGAAGGCTGAGGATGCGGAGGATGCGGATGCAGGGTAGCATTAGGGTGGGCATACTGCTGAGCAAGTGAGCCAGTGGAAACTAGGATGAAAAAGAAGAATATTTAACAACAGATACAGAACATGCATCTCATCAAGTCACCATCTGCACTTGAAGAGTTCACTCTCTCTCAAACATACTGTAAATATATTCCCTCCCCCTTCTAAAAAAACAAACAAAAAAGTATTTATCTTGCAAATAGCTGAGTATCTTACCTTGCTTTTGTGTAGTTTGGTTTTGCAGGAAAGTCTATAAATAACCATAATTAGACAGTTCATCTTCCCTAGTTTGACAATGTAACAGATACTACATAGAAAAAAAGCAGTATTTCATCTTTTCTTTTGTCAAACAGATCAGTTTAAAATACCAAATTTATCATTTTCATACAATTTAGTTTTTCCTGATAGAGACTTTTCAAAGGTGTTACAAGCCATTTTTATTTCCACCATCCAAAAAATTCTTTGGCCTTATACCTGGCTAACCTCACCATGCTACTCTTCTGGAAATTGCTCACAGTACAGTCAGTGTCAAGTACGCACACTGCATGGATGTTTAAGAGCTATAGGGACACACAGGACAGAAGTAACATCTGAGAAATCTGAGGCTGCTTAAGCATAAAATTTTTGCTGAAGCCCGTATCCTGTCCTAAATAACGTTTCTTGCCACTCCTCAAGGCCAATTACAGAGTCTGTTCTGGATCACCACCATTCTCTGAGCTTCTCAACACTGCCGTGAAATTCTCAATTCCTCAAAACAGTAGCAATAGAGTACAAAATTCCAAAAGAAGGGGGGAAAAAATAAATAAAACCAAACTCAAAACCTTAACAGAAAACTTCCACACCAGCGAAACCACATCTGTAGCTACATCCATGCCAGTCTCCAACAACAAGCTACTATCCACAAGCTCCTCCTTGAGCAGCCTTGCTCTGTTCTGCTTCAAAACAGGCCATGCTAAATCACGGGGTTTTGTTCAATTTCTGAAGGAATCTAAGTATGAAAAGCCACGATGATAGCGGCTCTTCCTCTGAACGCAGCATGCAACTGGAAAGCACGACCCTAAGAAAATGAAGATGCTTTGCCTGGTTCCCCTCTATTGCTTTTCAATCTTGTGCAACCACCAGCTCACAGTTTGCGGCCGCGCCGTTCTCTCCTGCGTTACAGCTCTTCAAAGCTGAGCCTGCTTTTGCTGACAATAATGCTAAAAGACAAAACAGTCAAAGCAAACTATCAGCCCTCTCTTGAATGTCGCCTGTAACTCCTCCTGGTTTGTTCTGGCACCTTTTTGTTGCTCTGGCTGAAGTTATCTACCAGGTGACAGCTTTTTGACCAGGGTTTGTGCTAGGTGAGAACTCGCTGGCCGGTGCAGCGCCCGCCTGCACGACACCTTCTGAAGTGATGGGTTTTCTGGTGGCGTTTTCTTGCCCTAGTGAACAAACCTGAAAAGCAGGGCACAGGGAGAGGTTTTGAGTGCAACTGTTACGCTGCAACTCCCTGCCCAGTGGGTTCAGGGCTGGTGAGGTGCGTTACTGTCACCTCACTTCTGCAAGGAACTGTGTGCTGCAGCTTCTGAAGGGCTTCACTGTACCGGGCTCTACGATCATGACTGCCCGGACCTGCCTGAGAGTATAGAAAGGGTGAAAGGCAAGGTGGGTGGAGAAAAGGGGCAAAAATGGAGCTGCATCTGAAAGCACAACACTATTCAGCAGAAGCAAGTCTCAAAAAGACAGCAACTCTCCTGTGCCCTACACTAACCAGCCCCGACATGCTACCACCCTGTGCAAATACTTCTCCTCCAGTCTGGCTTCCTGTCAAGCCTTACAGATACTAGTTCTAACATATTCAAACTCCCTACGATACACATAGACAGGATCTTTTCGCCTAACTGAGACTGTTCTCTTCTGTACAGGCCACTGGGAAGGTGTCTCCTTTAGAAAATAACTGCCTACAGCATTTCACTTCATCCCACCCTGCTGCCTTGGAAGCTCCCTCAAAATGTTGCTGGTCCAACAGTGACACGCACTGCAGTTTGAGGCTATGAATGCAGATGAACTTCATACCCAGTGGAAACCACCAGCTCTTGCTGTCTCAGCTGATCCTAAACCACTTCAGCTCGAGCATACAAGCACACTCACATACTGTGTGCTGAAAACACCTCTAATATTTTCTAAGTGCACTGGCAAAACTACCAGTACCTTCCACCACATCACTTCGGTACGCTTTCAAACGCAAGAAAAGTTTGGGGTTTATTTTTCATATCACTACTAAAATTTATTTTGCAGCAGCATCCCCACCACACTTCTGTTTTGACTTTCAAACATTGCTCCTCACGACGACCACGTGAAAATTGTCAATGGAAACACCGATCTTTTATTTTTACGGTGTGAAGTTTACAGCTTCCTACAGCAGGAAAAAAATCTCAACCTCATTATTATGAAGAAGGCCAAAAGTTACTATCTCTGTCAAAGTAACAGAAATAAATGCAGAGAGGGAGTGACTTGCTTGCCAAAGGGCACGCTCCCAGAAATCTTCCTCAGCTCTCAGCCCGCTGCCTCAGCCGCAGAGCTGGCGCGCCCGACTACAAATTAACTTCCAACTCCATTCAAGAGGTTTTAAAATGTATATGAAAATTAATTCCAAGTTGTAAGATATTCAAAGCTTCCCACATCCTGCCACATTACTCGTTAAGAGCCCCCGAAATAATGTGGTACTCCCTTAAACCATTTGTGCAATTCATCTCTCGCTTCTTTATAGCCAAGAGAATAATAAACTCAGTTATTCCGAAGCAGATACATTACACAATAAAACTTCACAAGGAGGAATGAATTTCTCTCTTAAGAAAGCAGTTAAACCAAGAAATAGCACCCTAAAGAACACACACAGAAGCAGGGGGGGAGGATCAAGTTTTTGTCACAGTAGCAGCTCTTCCATAATGTCCTAATTTATCTTTTCCCACAGCTTTGCATTTAAAATCCCGGATTTTTTTTTTCCATATCAAAGAGTTTTTACTTGCTGAGCTTCTCTTCTCCCCCATTCTGTCTTTAACAAATTACTCCGATAAGCTCTGTAAGTTTGGTTAAAATGAGTTCAGATGCTGCTGCAAATTATGTTTTAATAGTAATATTAAAAGTGCCTTTCAGAAAACGTTCTTTGGCCACTCATCTACATCTTGTACAGACACTGAATACAAATCAGAACGGTTCAGGACGAGCGGCAGCAAGCCTGAGATACGTGCACAGACCTTTGTTAGTTCCAACTCAGGAGTTCAAACTTCAAGTCTAGAAATGTGAAAGGTTTTCCACGTTTAGCCAGTGCAAATAATAATTCGTGACAAGCCAATGCAATCTAGGAGACTAGCAAGCCTGGGAGAGAGGTCTTGCAAAACAGCAACTCAAACCCTTTCACTAGGACTTTTTTTTTTTCCCCAAGTTTTTTTTTTTTGCCTGTTCATCCAAACAGCTCACTAGACATATCAAACAGCAAACGCAGTAAGACAGGAGGTTAAAGAGAAGGGAAAAAAAATAAAAATAAATCACCACTTATCCAACATTCTCCCCCAACCGTCAGTACTTTGGAGGTTTTCCAAATGGCCATCTCGTGTCCAAGAAAGTGCTGAGAAAGCTCGAGGAAAGGACAAAACCACCCTGCCTAGCTCTCCTTGCTGCAAGTAACCTCAGCTCATTCCAACACAAATATGCTGGTTTTCTCACTCTGTGCCTTAAAGTTCCTCTCCCCCAGAAATACTCCCTGGACTTCACTCCTTCCCTTCAGCATCTTTTTGATGGAGTCGGTTCCTAACGTGAAGTATTAACTGCACTAACCTCACACGGATACACAGGGAAGGTGAGCGATTCGGTAATGGAGGGAGCAAAAATACCAGATGGATTGAAAAACTGAATTCAACTCTACAAAAGCGCGACCCATTATCCTGAGAGGCAAACGAGCAGCAGTCAGCCATCAAACCCACCGGAGGAGCTGAAATCAAAAGAGGTCAGAGCAGCAGAACCCAAGCAGAACTCCCGGCTACGAGGGTAACATGCAAAAACCGGATCATGTAAATTTGTATTTTCCCTGGTAGGAATTTCAATGCTGTCAATGGTGGTCATCGTTGGTCATCATCCAAAGATGCACTGAAGAGCCTATTTTCAAGAACTGACCAGTGAACAAACTTCAAAAGTATTGCCAGACCCAGTAAGATGGTGAGGATAACTACATTTAAAAGACCTGAATGGTAGGAAGCAAAGAAATAGCAAACGTTTCTTTCATACAACAAACATTTAAAGAAGTCATTTTACACAGGTAGAGTGGACTTCACTTAAAGAGTATCCACGAAAGGAACGAGCTTATTCAAAAGTTATTTCAGTGCACCAAACCAAGACGCATGAAAACACGGCAGGTCAGCACCCTACGCCACTAGCTCCCGCTGAACCCTTCCTGTACGAGAAACACAGGAAGCCAGCTCCAGGAGAGGGTTTTGGAGAACGAGTGGTATTTTCTCACATCCCTCTAGCATGAGGTAACTCAAAAAACCCCCAGGAGAGTGCCTGGCAGAGGCTGCGTGGCCTTGCAGACAGGCACGGTAGCAAGTCTCACTGCAGGACAGGAGCGAGAACGGAAATACCCTGAAACTGCAAGTCCTCCTTCGCCAGGTCTTGGGTGACAGCTCCGGTTCAACCAGCTCCAAAAACCCAACTCCCTCCAAGTGCTGTGATGAAACACCAACAGACAAGGCAGCATTACTTTAGTTATCTGCCTTTCCCCGTACACAACCGGAGTCCGGATTAGCTGTTGTGTACCACGAGCATGGAGAACATCGGCCCCTCTCCCGCTGCTTACGCTGGTCACACCAGCAACACCACTGGAGCCAGGGAACGTCACTGGTGCCACGCACCGGTGACGAGCCCTCGTCTAGTCACTCATTATCCTAAGGACGAAGGACGCCGGTCACGGCGCTCCTTCAGTGGCACAGAGGAGCTCTACAGAAACCTTCCTTTGCCTCAGCTGCAACTCGGGTTATTTCTTCCCAGGGGTTCAGAGCTTCAGCCACAGCTTTTTAGAGAGATGAGGCACGAGACACTTCTCCTTTTAGGAAGCCAATTAACTCGCCGGGTTTTAAAAATCCCGTTTGAGCCACAGAAGAAGAAAGGGAGCGAGGCGGGTCAGCCAGGTTTTAAGCAGAGCCTATCCACATGCAGCGCTCGCTTCTGGTCGCAGATGAAAAGGCTGGGTAGCAAAGTTAAAGAGATTATTCGACATGCAAACTACCTGTTAAAAAACCCCAACAAATCAGCTTCCCGTGGTGCTATAAATCTGGTCAACGGCTTCGACCCCTCGTCCACTGAAAGGAACCTTCCTGCGTTTTCCACATACTGGTTTGGTGCAAGGAAACTTATTCCCTCAACACGTCCCATTCCTTTAACATCTGTTCTTTAGAAAGCGCTTTTCTGTACAATCAAAATTAGTACAAAAAACCCAACTCACTGGCAAAGTAGAAAGAAGGGCCTGTCTCCTTGCTGTATGGTATTTTGGGACATGCTGAATTTGGGAAATAGAAAGGTAAATTAGCCTCTTGCCACGTGCATACTTCCCGTCTTCTGGAAAGGTCAGCGTCATTATTTTTTTTGTATTTGTAATTTTTTTTCTTTTCTTTTTTTTTTTTTTTTTTTTGTTCTGAGCTTGTAGAACCATGCAGATATTTTTATTTACTTAGGTGCTCTTAGAGCTGGATATTTAGTTTTACAAATGAGTGGAGGTGAAACAACACAAGTCTCAAGTAAGCCTTCCTTCTTAACTGTGACACTGAGGTCTTCAGTTCTTAATTAACACCAAAATAAACTTTATGGCAATTAATGGTCTATCACAGTCCACTGTAATAAGAAAGTTAAAATGTAATTACACTAAACCAGAAATTGGCCCCTTGCTTTTTCAGCTATATCACTGTCATTCTTAACAGTTCCAAGACACCTTTGGTGACTGGTTCACTCTTAGTCCCTGGAGAATCCTCTGAAGTTTATATTATATCCACCATTGTACTATCAGGGGGATAGAATTTACTCTACTGCTGAGACAGAAACCAGATAAAGTTAGAGACAACACCAGACCAGTAAAACATATGCAGAAGGGGAAAGGGGAAGGGAAAACGGGGACAGGAATGAGAGCACAAAAAACAGGAAACGCATCTGTATAAAACCAAGGTCTGGTTTTACACGAGTTTGGTTTTAAACACAAAAGTTAAGTGTTCCAGAGGACTCCGGTTACCTGAAAACACAGCTACATGGGAAACTAACACAAGTTCATTGTCACAGGAATGAATATCTCCACCCTTAGCTTAGCCAAATTGTCTACTGAGAGCACCAGCCAAGTTTGGGTCTTTGTGAGACACAGACCAAGCGAACTGCAAACCAGGGCCAGCAAACTCCACCGGCCCCTGGGCATCGGTGTCGGGGAGATCACCCCGAGCCACCACCTCCGGGACAGACAGTGCGTTC
>JANHFX010010675.1:0-38554 GCA_027560015.1 Chloroceryle amazona | reverse complement strand
GTGCGCTTTAGCGGGGTAAGAACGACAGCTCCGCGTTCAGGTACGTGCGTGCGGCGGTTAAAGGTGTGTGTACTGCTCTGCTTCAGCAGTGCCTGCGTGTCAAACTTCCCTTGACAAGGACATTTAAGTGGTCACGGCTCCAGAAGTTACGAGCTGAGGTGGGTAATTGATGGGTTTATCATCTGGCTGGTTGCTTGAACATGGTCCTTCCCGATTGTATTTTGGGGAGGGGGGAGAGTGGAGGGGGGGAAACCCAGTGATTTAAACACTGCTCCATCATATGTTTAGATGGGTCTACTGGTGACCACGCAGCTCAGCTGCTCTGCTTCTCTTGAGCTCTTGTCAACAGCGGGTTGTGAACCAGAAGCGTGACATTGTAAGGACTGGTAAGGAAATCCCAGAAGTGCAGAAATATCCCATTAAACAGCATTAGACAAAAATTCTTTAGAACTGGAAGGGTGCTTATCAACAAGTGTAGGTCACCGTATGTATTTTGGATTCAGCTATCGCTTCACGAGACAGGAAGGAAAACAAACCCCAAGGTTTTGGCAGAGAGGACAGTTCGCTTATGGCTCAACGGGCATTTCTCTTCGCTGCCGGGCAGTTACTACTCGCCACAGGCTTTCAACTCATCCCAAACCATTAGTGAAGATGGGAGTTTCAGGTCTCACCAGAAAACATTTCACACCTTAAGAATACTTCATAAGCAGTGCCCCCCAACCCCCACGGCTCAGCGCGGTTGTCCTTGCAGAGATCTTCTCGCTACCACATAGGCAGGAAGAAAAAAATACAGAGTGAATTTTGCAAGAATTGGCTCAAAGAAAGTGCTAGTACCTTGAAGGGTAAAAGGGCAGGATAGCCCCCCTGAATCCTGCTCTCAAAGGGGGGAAAAATTTAATTTAAAAATAAATAATGTATTTTAAAAAGAAAGAAAGAAATAAAAAACCCAGATAGCCATTTTAAAGAGCCAAAAGGAAATCTGAGAACTTGTTTGAAGCAAGTGCTCCAGAAATCAAAAGCAGCAGTTGTTGTTTCTCAGGAAGTTCTTAATCTGCACCTTCAAATGAGTTTTAAGAGGACCAGAATCAGAGCTCATTGGTATATTTAGTTCAGAGATACCGTGGGCAAACTTTAGATTCCCAAAATAACAGAATAAAAGTTACTCAGTCAGACGTGAATGATTCCAGCACGTTGTTCTTAGCCACGTACTCCGTAAGCAGCGTATGTTTATCACCTCAGGCATTGCTACATTTTTTTTCCCCCGAGCGTTCACGTATCGATAAATGGGAGCTGAAGTGAATACGTTACAGATGGACACGTTCCGAGGAACCACAATCCGTCTGGGCAAGGTCTTCAAGGACTCGGCACGCGGAAGACTTGCAAAAATCTCAGCTAAGCCCATGCTGCACTACAGCAGAAGTCATTTCATGTGTAGCTAACTGTAAACTTTGTAGGTTAAGGGCAGGTTTGAGCCAATTCGTGTTCACTGGGCAATAAACACGTCTGCACAGGGCAAGAATATACTCTTTAAAAAAAACAAAACGCGTCTCATATGGAGTTCATGGTCCAGCTGGGTTGAATGGTTTCAGTAACAAGAATTTCAAGCACTTGATCATCTACTGGGAAGGTGGCAGAATATTTAGAAGAGTAACCGAGTAGTTACTTGAAAGAACACAGGAGGACATGCAATTTCTGTTAAATTAGGTGCTCTTGGAAAAGTAATATTTAATTACATGGCAGGAAATACCCCAGAATTCTCAAGTTTGACCCGACTTAGGTGTTTGCACTCGTAGGTAGTCACACACCTACAACAGACAAGCTGCAAAACCAACACAAAATGAGATCTAACAGTTGTTAAATTAGAGTATCAGTGGGGAAAAAAAAAAAACAAAAAACCACTATACAGACATCTGATCAAAGCCAACCAGGGGAAGGGGCTCGTACTTCAACACTGTAGAACCCACTGGTTACAGAAGATAAGGATGGTGCACAATGGGAAATTGCTAGGAAGTCACATGCAACCATTCTGAACCAAATCTCAGATTATCTCATGTTTGGTTTTATTTTAATTAGGATTTGAGAGGAGAGTTTTCACCAATAAAGTCTGAAAGCCTTTGATCGTTCACTTTATCGGAATTCTATTTAATCTAATGAAAAAGCAAACAGAAGATCTGTTTACATGGACACCTCAAGCACAAGAGTTGAAAAGATCAAAGTAATACAATTAGCAAGGACCTGTGAGAGACAAGACTTAAATCTCTACGAGTTACTTCCATTTCAGCATCAGCACAAGTGAGCTGAAATCTTCTTCCTCCAAGTGTCAAAAAAGGTTGCTCTCGAATACTTTTTGTTTCTTAGCTATGTCACCATACCACTGCAGGGATCTGACAGGATGTTTTCAGATGGGTAAGACACAGGCTTTGTAAAATCAGAGTTAATTTCACTCTAAACTTCAGATTCTTAGCCTTGTTAAGTTTTCATGACACATCATGGACTTCCATTAAGCAGCAGCGTAAAACTAAGCACCGGAAAACATACAAAGATGTCTAAAGGTACAGAAAATCTTTTATTAGAATCTAAGTCAATAATATACGTGACCCAATAAAAGTCTTCCTCAGATGCTATAACAAGTATCGAAATGCCACGTTTTCAAGAGACCATCTGCTGTTTTGACATTTTATGACAATTTCCAAGCTTTCTAGTAACCTCGATTCTACCTCTTTCAATAGCACGTTTTGCAGCGAGTTGTTTTTTTGTGTTTGGTTTGTTGGTTTTGTTTGGTTTGTTTCTTTTTTCCTCTGAACTGGGCATTGATTTAGCATACATTTGTAACGCTTTAGAAGTTCTTTGACATTTTACTTTGTAATAAGGTAACCCACATTTTCAGCACTTCACTGGAAGTGAAGTTGGCCCGTCTGGTAATGCTGGAGACTAATCGTCAACGTCAGAGCAATACATGAGCTGTTTCATATATTCGTTCTCGACTTACCAAAAAAGAAAGGTAAGTAACACATGTTTTATTTTGCTTAAACAGCAGCGTTCATACTGTTAATAATGCTAGTAGAATCATAAAGACAGCATTTCACTAGTTGTCAGAACTAAAGTCAAGTTTTGAAACTGAGGTCATAGCCTTGCAATAAAACAAGTTCTAATTATAATCAAGAAACAATCAAGGGATGTTGTGTCAAGAGCATCAAGAGAACTTGAACAAACTTCTTTCAGCAGATATTCTTTAGCAGCTCCCAGGTTGAAATTTCATCTTGGTCACTGGCATCCTACTGAAATCAGCATACTCGAGTTGTCATTTTAACCAGGTGGCTCAGTTTTCAATGCTCTGCTCATCATCTTATGAAATATAAACCACATCTACTGGTGTAATCTGAATGATACCCACGTTTGAAGCTTGAGACTAAATACATCCCTGCACAACGTAAGAACTTAAAAAGTTACATATAACACAAAACGTTTCCTACCATACATAGCATGCGTCTGTTCATGCGCACCATACTGTGTTGCAGAAGAAGATACTAAACCCGGCTGTGCGTGTGTTGGTGGTGCCATCATTCTAGCGTTGCCCTGTATTACAGGGCTATAAACATGAGGATGCTGCAGTCAACAGAAATAAGAAAACAGAGTGTTAATTGGAGGAGCATCACAAAGAAACTAGGCTCAGCTAAACAATAATGACGTTATTTAGCAACGGCTCTAGCTTGGCCCTCTTAAAATGCAGAAGATTTCAAGCTATCGTGGTTATCGCTTCTGAAAATGTAAGGGTGCTGTCTGCAGAAGCTGACAAAATGCTGGCATAGCTCGTTTTTTGCCACTCCAATAATGTGGCGAGCTTAGGGATGTAATTATGTATTTATCCAATTACCTATGTATATTTAAAAGCCTTTGAAGTTAGAGGAGTGCAGCCAGTAGTTTATTTTTAGAAGACATAACTAGGAGATGTCCAGGCCATGACCTGAAAGGAATTCTTCTAAGGGCTAAAAAGGTAGTATCAATAATAAATGCCAACTTCTAAACTGACCTTAAAACTGGTTACAGGCTTTGAAGGACGTTACACCACCACCCAGTATGTTCCAGAACCCAGAAAACTGTTCAGGAGCGACTTCTTACGACTGGAGACAACGGGGTGTTTAGGACTGACCCTCTTAATTATTTGTTTTGACATCTCACATACGCTGAAAGGACTCTTACCTGAGACTGGTAGTGTGGCACATGCTGCACAAGAGGCTGATTAGGAAACTGTTGGGGACTATATGCAACATATTGTGTGGAATAAGCAGGTGGCGTAGCTACAATCGGAGGGCCTGCTGCAGAGGCAGGATGCATCATGGTGCTCTGGTGATGTTGGTCTTGCCGTTGCTGTGGCATATTTGGTACTACAAAGCAAAGAGTGCATCACGTTAGAAACACGGGACGAAGAACGAGCATCTTCCTGAAAGGTTTCACATGACAATGGTGCTGTGACCAAGTGGAATAGCCTCACCCCTCACCTTTAGCCACATATTAGAGCTCTACCAAAAAGGAACAGCGCAAAAAGGAGTTCCTCTGAGAAACGTTTGATTTTCATCACTGCCTTTGAGCCATGCATATGGCCACAAACCAGGCCTGCTATTTTTGTGAAGAAGGAAGAAAGGTGGAGGGAGAGAAAGACTGACCAGAATCAGTAACAGAAGAGAAAGGTTATATCAGGACACCTACATTAACCACATTTGATCCTGTCCCCTTCAAAAGGCTTAATTCACCCTTCTATGGGAACTACTCAGCAGCTGTTCCATCAACTGGAAAGCTGAGTCTATTAAAATTTCTCATGCTTATGGCCGAGGAGAGCAGAATAAAGGTCTCCGCGCAGCCACAATTTGAGGTATTCGCATCTATCAAGCTCTGGGCTACCCCTCAGGATAGCAGAAAGTGACTTTGAGGTCACAGTCAACACTGAAGGGGACAAGTCAACCTAGAAGAAGAAGAGCAGTAGGAATCATCAGAAGGAAGAAAGATTAAGAGAGCAGAGCACCGTGGTGTGAGACTACCTGAGCTATCCTGGTAAGACGACCGACCGAGCCACAGCAGCAAGGCACTCAGAACAAACTAATTCAGCCTACTAAGCAACAGGGCATGAGAGTTCGAGGTGAGCTCCAGCTTGCTGCAGTGAGACTGCAACTAAGAACTATGCTACCTCAAGCACCTGTAAACTCCACTGCAGTGTGCAATGTAGACAGACCCCTTAGAGAGAGGAAAGGAGGGAAATGTTGAAGATGTCAGTACATTCACTCACTGATGACTGTATTTACACTGCAAATCAACAATAGAGAAAAGTAAATACCGGACACGCAACTCAAACGGTGTAAAGGCACTGAGCTTTTAACCCATGCAGCTCCTGCAGGACTATGCTGCACGCAGAAGGGACATGCAGAAAATATATTAAAAAAAAATCTATCAGAACAGGAGAGCAGCCTCACACAGCAAGTGAGGACACAGCAACATAGTTCTGATTCAAACAGCGTTTACCAAGCAAAAGATTTCGTGGGTCAGGCCACAGTAAAGTTAGTGTGTTTTAAACCAGAAATACATTGCAGGGTTTTGTCTTCCCTGCATTCATAAAGGCGACTTGTTTTATTTCTAAACAGCAGAACTGCTCTTTTAAAACAATTTCCTCCTCCAGTGACTGGAGCTGCAGCACTGGAACCCATCGCCACGAACCACTGGATCAAACTGCAAGAAAGCCTGCACTGTGTAGAATCGGGGCATTATCTCAACTGGGACTATAAAAACAAGACCATCCTTTTTGTGCCCCTTCGCTGCACTGCGCGGAGGAGAGCGGCTCTCGCCACACGCTCTCCTCTCCGTAGCCACAGGTGGCACTTTTTAAACCCATGGTGTCGTCAGTCCAGCTGTTCAGTTACTGGTGCAGAAGGAATGCAAAAGAACAAACTGGAGCTAGCAGTAAGCTCTTTCCAGAAGAGCAGCGTAATACTCTCTCTGAAGAAATAGCTGGTTTGCTTGTTGACTGAAAAAAACCCCCTTTGTTAAAGCACTGCTCTGGGCTCTGCTGTAAACCAGTCCAGAAAACCAGTGCAGTTCCCTTTAAACAAACTGGTAACATTTATGGCACACAGGAGACAATCAGCTTACCCTAACGTTCCAAGTAACGGAGACTTTTTCCCCTTTCTTACATCAGATTCCAAACCAAACGGCTCCCCATCACTCAAACCAGTTTATCTAGGAATGCATTAGAATCTCCACCTACTTCCCTTTATTAAAACCAGCACTGAAACTATCAATCAAAACCAATACGGATCAGAAAATACACAAACATTTGCAATTTATTCATGCTGCATGCAGACTAAGAACCAAACAGGCAGTATTATTCTCACCTTTACCTGCTCTATATGTCTTGGCTTGGTTCACTGGCATGGGCGTCATGGGAATAGGATACAGAGGCTGAAAGAGAAGGAAGAGTTGACATTATGATATTTTAAAAAGCGAGAGGGTGTCGCGGTGGGGGCCCCACTCAGCTTTGATGTTTCTTACTCTGTTATGTTACGTGGTTTAGTGAACTCTGCCTAACCTGTGGTATTTGCTTGGATTGCTGTGATTAAGTCTGTACGTACAAAGAACGAAGACTGTGTGGTTTGCAGCACCCAGTGCTACTACTGCTACTTCAAGTGATGTACTAAAAATCGGTCTGCTTTAAAACAGAGTTAAATTTGAAATCCTAGTAAGCCCTATGATGACCAGAAAGTACTGGGACATATTAACAGTTCCTTAAAACTCAAAAGGGAGCGAGGCTATGCTTGGAGGATGGGGGAGGAGGTCTGCACAGGCTACCAGTAAATGTGAGTAAGAGCTGCTGGAATTTACAAGCGTTTGAGACTATTAGAACATCAGGATTGAGGGACCACTGGGAGAAGTCAGTATTTACATAGCTCAAACTTAACAACAATGCAATTGTGCCAATATTTACAAGAGTAATACAAGCTGTGCCATTTCACTGTTTTAACTTAGATCTCCTAAGTCTCCTCAAGTTGCTGACAGTCATCTGAAAAGCGTTAACAAGTTGGCAGCATATGCTGCACTTTACCTGCACGCCTGGACTCACTGGAACCGGGTACATCATATTTGGTGCAAAACAAACAGGCTGAGTGTACACTGGGGTTGGCTGCTGATGACCCACCATGGAGGGGCTAGGTTGAGCTTGCGGACGAGGGGAAGTTGGTGTAGTAGAAGGTTTCGGCTACAAACAAGAGTTGAGCAATGCAGAGGCAAGATTAGCTTGGTTATCCTCCGAGTAAACGGTCTGCTTATAAAGATCTACTCAAAGGCAAGGTTAAACAGCATCAAATAACTTACTTGAGCAAAAGATCGAGGGTTGAACTCTTTTGCATTAGGATTAAGTGTTGATTTTCTAACTTGCCTAAACATAAAGAACAAAAAATGATGTTCAACGTTATTTTTTTTACGAGCATATCTGCAGAACTCCCTAACAATAAAAAATTTAAAGAGGCAAAACACCTCGTTTCCATCTGTCAGTCAGGTTTTTGAGAAGCCAAACAACACATGGCTTCCACAAAGTCACTCTTATTATATTTATCCATCAGAAAACCCCAATCCTGCTGTTGATATTACCCAGCTCACACGAGCCAGGAAGGCGTTTAAATAAGCATTTAGATCTGAATTAGGAATCAGCAGGACCCGAGTTCTATAGGCAGTTGTGCCACTGACTCGGGAGATGACCTTCAGCACGGTCACTTCACCCGTTGGGTAACGGGGAGCACGGCCATCGGCCACACGACCGGTAAGATATTTACACATTCCCAACAGCTTTATGCTAATAAAAGATGTGCTACTTCTAGAAGGAGCATTTACTCACTCAGAAGTATCTTTCTTCTCCTCTTTATCCTCTTTATCTTGCTTACTTCCAGGCCCCGATGTCTGTACACCTTGTGAAGTTACTTCAGGCCCCCGCTTTTGCTCAGAACTATTACTTATTGAAGGAGAAATACTTGGGCTATTAGGTTTGCTACTGCCACCGTTAGAGTTAGTATTACTGCCAGATTCTATGACAGATTCTTTTGGGGTTGATTCTGTCTTTTCTTTAACTACATCTCTTGATTTTTCACCTTCTCGGGTTTTGTTTAGCAGCTGATCCACTGCATCTGAAGAGGAACTTGACTGTAACTGAAATAAAATCCAAACAACCAAAGAATATATTCAGTAAATTGATACACAGAACTAGAGAGAGACATCTAATGCTATCACATCCACAGAGTAAAACACAGTCCCACAGGCCTCAATCATCTGGAAATGACCTTTTGAAAGATACATTTCCATTTCTACTACAAAAGAAATCTATGGACATTGACAATGTTTTAAGCCTACACTGTGTAAGAAGCTGCTGAGTGACTCAACTGACCTATAGGTTGATTAGGGAAGTGACAGGAAAACTTAAGAACCCTCTGGACTCACTCCCCTGTGCAATTTAACACTTGAAAAGCTAACCTGATTTAATAAACCATTATAACTAGGAAATAAGTGATAAGAATTCTTCATTTTCCCCAGCCAAACCCTTTATTTAACTTCAGAAACAGCTCTTGGATGGAACACAAGTGTGATAATTATTTATACTTAACGATCAAACAGGTTTCAAGTACTATTTTCAGTGCAGAGTCGATATGCACATTTATGTGCATTAGGCAATTGTACTAGCAAGAGTCAGCATTGATTTTATAATATCTAGCACGAATTCTTAGAGGTATTTTCATAAATTAAGCATAAGTAGTAAGGACCTGTTTTCTTGTTAACACATCCAATGTATTCCATTCATTTCAGTAATTAGGATGCGCATGAAAACTCTGATACCATTGAGTTAACATATAGAGAAACTTACCCTAAAGTCATTCTTAAATTTCTTTAAATCATCAATCTGTTTTCTATGTTCTGAAACAATTGGAGATACACCTGTCAAACAGAAGATCAACATTGTCCAAGCATTTTTAATACAAGTTTTATAGACAACCCTTTCCATTTCTACATTTGGTCACACTGACGTATCTAAAAATGAGACACAGCAATATCATTTCATCTGTAATCTGGTATAATTCTATCAACTACGTGTACGAGCACACAAAAATACTCTGTGGAACCACAGCCTTACGTAACTGACATATCTATAGTTCTAATGCATCACACCAAGAGAAGCCCTGAGGTGCAGGGATTGCAGAATTCAGCTGAACACGAAGCAGCACCCAAGAAAACTCTCAAAATGTAACATGCCAGCGTTTCAAGACACAGCAATTAAAGGGGAAATGCTGATTGAGTTCAACAACATGGAAAGACAGCTTTTTTTTTTTTTTGAGAATGGAATGAAGAGGCAGTGCTGGAGAGAAAGCCAAGTTTGAGGCATAATAGGAAGAAGTACTGTTATAGAAAAAATGATGCTGACCGTGATGCTCAGAAGTATTGTGAGCACAGCTCTAAGCAGAAACACTCATTCAATCCAAAGAGAGCTAAAAATCAGCTTTGTGAGCGGGGAGGGGGGGGGAATAAAGAAGAAAAAAAAAAATAAAAGAAGAAGAAACAAGTAAAAAGAAAAATCACACCATCCACACGAGCAGCTCTACACTTTGTGTTGATGAAATGAGTCAAGAACACCATTTCAAACTGTAGGCCTGTCACTTCACAACTGCACGACCAAAGTTTTGCTGTAGAACACCCAAGCCAAGCCAGACCACCTCCAGGTCTTCCTCAATATGCTAACGAAAGCAGGCGCTCTAGCAGGCTCAGCACTTGGAATTCCTACGTTACTCAAGGAGACAGAAAAGCTTTTGACACAAACCTTTGTTTTCAGGTTTAGGAAAACTAGGAGAAGTCTCACTTGGCTTTATATTCTCCTTGTTTCCAGTTGCAGAATTTTGCCTCTGGTCCTGAAGCCTTGTATCTTTAGCTAGAAAAGAAATTGCCCAAGTTACTCTCTCATACGCAACTCCAACTGACCAAGAAGAGATGACGAGATGGAAGCAGAAGAGAGATTTAACCAGGTTTAGCTTTCAAAATAAAAACCTCAAGTTATACATCACCTGGTACCTAGTTAGTGCCTGGAATGTTAACCTGTCCTTTTCCCCACCAAATGAAGTCAAATTACAAAGTTCCAGTCAAACACATCCCTCTCATCATACACAGAACCTTAACAAGGCTGAAAAAACTATAAACTGAGAGCAAATTCTTTTCAATAGTTCAAGCCTTCCATATGGAAGGCTACAGAAATTTGAGAGTTCTCTGACATTTGACTGTGTTCTTGAATTGTTTGTTTTGTTTTGCCTTCTTTTCGCCATATTTAAGAGATTCTTTGAAATCAGTGGCCTACATTTCTTTAAGTTAGAGACAGGAATTCAGTCTAAAAAACCCATAAATCCTCAATTAAGTCCAACACCTATAAGCCCATACTCCTTAAAGAACTTGAGCATACAGACTCATCAAAAAGCCTCTCTCCAACCTTAACTTAAAGGGGAGAGAAAAAGGAAAAGGGAAACTGGCTACCCAGCTAAACTAAAAGGCATCAGAAGTTTGCCTGTCACTTAGAAATCAGCTTTGCTCTCATCTGGGCATATTCACTGTGAGGAGTGAGGAAAGGGAGCATCTGCATGCTGAGGAGGGCAACTCACCTTCGCTGGAAGGGGTAACGGCTCTGTTGGATGCAGGGCTGGCAGGGGTAGGAGAGGCAGCTGGAACAGGCATGGCAACAGATTCAGAGGGAATAGTACCAGGCTGAGGAGAAGGCAGAGCTGGTCCCGTGGGAGTGCTGCTCTGCCTTGGAGACCTAGGCCTGTGTGTTTTAGGGGATAATCTCGGAACTAGAAACAAACAGGAGAAAACCAGTTATAGGATAAGCTTCCTCGTCTGCTCGGCAGTTTGCTTATTTTTAAAATGACTAAAAACATGCTTTAAAATTCTTAGTGGAACACTATATACTAACTGAAAACCTCTTTACCTTTCTGGTACATCTCCTAGCCCTTTACAAGGCAGCATTTCAGATAAGTGGTGTGATTTTTCTGCGGATTGCCCCCTAATATAAATTGCTGCCCTGTAGTCCCACCATGAAACTGCAATATGCTCCCCGGTCCCCCAGCAGCACAACTACAACAGCTCACATCAACACAGTTTGGGGCAGAACAGAAAAGGTGGTCAGGTCTCCATATAAACAGATGTAAAACATTTTTTGAAGGGATGAAAAAAAAACCAAACCCGTATCTATTTTATGGCATCCTCTTTGGGAGGTTGGAAAAAAAAACAATCTATCCTATTGAAAGAAGGTGATTTGATGTCTGTTTTTGCCCCTGCATTAAAGAAGCAAGGACAGTTGGATATTATTTAAATGAGAAGTACCTCCTGCTTCCTGCTCACCCCACCGTGGCTCGTTAGCTGCTTTACATCACATATTAACTTCAAGTGAGCGAGGAGGAAGATGAAGTCACTTAACAGTCCCACTTCCACGTAAATCATACATAAAACGGGGGGTGGGGAGGGAAAATGTATCAGAGAGAATGCCAGAACAGAAGTTCCAATGCTTTCCACAAGGCAACGGGTCTGGGGCAGGGGGGAGGTCTAATTCATACCTTCCTTCTGAAAAGTGCCGCACTCCTCTAGGATTCTAGCATGGCTGAGAAGTACCAGACTTCAAACTGTTGCTCCCTCACCCTTCGACTCCAGAAAGCACCCAGGTGCTGACAACTTGCTAGGACACAACCTCGACTACAACAGCTCAAGACTAGGGCCTGTCACAAGACTGAACTTTAAATTTGAAGTCAAATATGAAAAAAAAAAAGATGTTAACCGATTCAAAAATAAAAAGAGGAGACGCTGACTGTATCTGCTACTGCAGTACTTGGACAAACACAAAATGACCACTTAAACCTGGGCAATTTTAAGAGGAAAAGTATATCCAGCTTGCCCCGAGTATCATTTCATCTCCTCTTCCAACACCAACCTTCCCCTATCCAAACAGCTCCTTCACTTGTAAACCACAGCCCAGTTACGCTGCCATTCACCAAATTCAGTGATGCAATGGGACGGCTCTAACTCTGCTTGTCTCCTTCAGTAACTTTCCTGAAAATTACTACCTTCAATGACTAATTTTCCTTCCTTTCTCTTTGCCCAGCATCTGACTTGACCTCTGCAATTAGGACAACATTGCACTTGAAGGACTGATTCGCCAACTATTTTACTAAGCCATCTGGGGAAGCTCCTTCTCCCACGTCACCTAAGCAAGCTAAGTTAGCAGACCAGTGTTTATCAAGAGCCTGGATTGTCTAGCAAGGCAGTGTTCTGCTTAGCATTTGCACTCTAGAGTCCCCCTGGCAAGCCATCTGCAATAAGCCAAGCTTTACCTACCCCCACTGACAACTGATGACCACGTCCCACCTGAAGGGCTGCCTCGTGCCACTGCAGTAGTAGATGCTTCCCCTGGTGCATTATGAGATACAAATTCTAAGCCACTTGAAATTGTACCCCTACCAGTAGAGACTCTGTGACCTCGAGGGTGCCGTTGTGCCTTAGGAGACATCCGTGGAGGCCCTGAGAAAAAGAAGACAACCCCACACAATAAGTACTTAAGGTCCATCACTAAGAGTACCCAAACATACTACCCTGTTTGAAAACAGGATTTCATCTAGTAACTCTCACTAACGCAGTAATACAATCAAGGAATTTACACTGGCATCGACTAGAACCGGGGATCCAGGAGACTAAAAAGGCCAAGCCATTGGTCCAGCCAGACTACCCACACACTCGGCACCTTGCTACGACAGCTCACGTTCATGGGCATTTAGAAGCTTTATCAGAATCCAAACAGGTTATGAAAATCCTGGATTTCAAATATTTGAATCCAAGTATCCAATCCTGTTTACTGCAAGACAAGCCAAAAAGGTTAGTGGCCCAGCTCTCTCTGGATAAGCAGAGCTCGAGGCTATCAAACATTTTCCAGAAAAGAAACAATTTCCATCGCTTTCTGTCAGGTGGTCAGTGATACCAAACATTTATTTACAGAGTAGTCACCACTGGCTGACCAATGCTCTTGGGGAATTGCAGCAGAGCATTCTGCAGCGAGGCTAAATTGCCTGCGGCAGGTCACAATTCATTTACAAGTCAGCAAAATTGCAACTAAACAAGTTATTGTTATCCCAAGGTTCAAGTCATGCATGTTTAACGCCAGAAGCGACAGTCCTAAGTGAATACAGCGATTCTGAACAGCTTATAGAGCTGCCACAGAACAGGAATGCTCGAGTCTAAGCAGCAGTACAGTTTCTACAGCCTAACAACATTTTCTTTACAAGATCAGACTTGGATGTTGATACTTCAAAAGGAAAAACTGTGTCTGAACAGAAGACAGCCTGGCTGATTACAGTTCATTTCTAATGCAGGTCAATAATAGAGAAAGGTTCAGATAATGGCTTTCTGGTTTCAGATCAAGTTCTAAAATATCAAGTACCTCTTTCTGGTTACATCATCGAGCCCCCCCCCTCGCTCCTTTCTGGGGGTTGGACTCTATGATCTTCCAAAGCCCCTTCCAACCCCTAACGTTCTGTGATTCTGTGAAATGTCAGCCTCTATTTTAACCACGAATCTAAAGTCCACTTCAAATTATACACAAGGCGAGTATTTCGAAGAACACACACTTTGCAGCAGTCCCCTTCTAGCAGCAGAAATTAAGTGTTGCAGTAAGCAGCAGTTCACCGCATGCCTGACAAATCAATCGCAAGTGCCCCGGCATCGCTAAATTTGCACGTGGATTCTCCAAGTCTCTTACCACATTAAAAAAAAAAGCTGACATTGAGAAGTGACAGCAGCACGTCACACGGACGCGTGGACTATCGTCCGGGTGCCGGTTAGGGACCATCTCGAGCGTTTATCAGGCAAGCTGCAGAAGAGTGTTACTGATTCAATTAGCAGGCTGCCTGCTCTCTCTTCCCCTGGCTCCAACGGAGCCAAATGCAGCAGAGACTTCAAGTTCCCAGTGAGTTTAGCATAACCAGGTTGCATTTCTCCAGGTTTGCTAGACCGTGTTGTGCAGGCTGGTTTTTAAAGTGCACGTAAATGAAATAAAAACCCTTTCAAATGTGTTTCTTACTGTACCCTCGGAGGACAAACAAATTTAGTTCAGCTATTTCTGCGTACAGTTAAGACTCCTGGCTGGGGCTTTCTCTGCACGTTACTGACTTATTGCTCTGCCTTAATCTAAAGTTTTCTACAGATGTCACCTTCGAAGCAGGTTATCCTATCCCATTCCCCAGTGCACATCTCTGATTTTTATTACTATTGTTGGTGGTTTTTTTTTTTACAAAAGGCAATTCAATGATTTAGTTGAATTCAAAACTACTTTTTGTGGAACAACTGTATTAAAATAGTTGATATTTTATTTTAATCTCTCTTCCTAACAATGCCCTCTAAAGTTATGAGGTCCTGCGTGTTGCTGTTGGTTAAGACACTGAGCAGCGTTTACAAAGCTGAGTTTATTTCATACCAACTTGGGCAATTTCACAGCTTTATTTTGTTTTTGTAAAGCTCTTCAAATAAAAAGGTTAATAGAAATAGTCTGGTAAACTAAAGTTAAACACAAATTATAGGTTAAGTAATGAAGAGGAAAAACAATTTTGTAATTAAACTCACAAAGGAGTTAAACAAAGACAAACAAAAACATGAACAAATCGTGGTATTGTACCTTCTGAAGACATGCGTTTAGGCATAGTAGAGACAGGAGCTGGAGAACCATGAGCAGAGGGGTGAGACGGGGGCCTGGAGGGCCGCGAGGGGGGCCTGGAGGGCGGCCGTGTAGGGGTGGCTGCCCGAGGTGGAAGAGAGTTGGGACCTGACTGGTAGCGAGAAGGTGGGCGAGAGGAAGGAGATGGGCAAGGCGATGGCCAGGGAACACCTGACAGAACAAATGATATGAAGGAAAGTATAAAAACTAAAGAAAAATTATGGGGAAAAAGGTCAACAGAAAAAAAAAAGTAAAATATGACAAAATGATTTTTCATGTTTAACCCTTTGGGGATAGATTAGCTGATTTCTGCAACCAAGAAAATAAGTCTCTGCAAGGTTATTTCCTCTGCTTCAGGTCAAATTTAACATCTGAAGGCCACAAACTCCCCAAAGGGTTAATTAGGATCTACAAATACTACTAAGGAATAGACAGTAAAGTTTGATCTGTTAGCCTATCATATTATATATGTTCTACAGTACGCATCACTCTCGACAAGCTCCTTAAGTAGCTACCAGAGGTTCTCAAACAGCGCTTTCACATATACTATCCACTACACAAACGGCTACTTTCAAACCAAATGATGAGCAAATATCAAGTCTAGGAACTGTATCTTTACAAAAAACAGCGGTGTTCAGTGTCTGAGTCCTGACAGTTGTGCCTTGATCAGTTATCTGAAGTATTAATGTCTTTTTTTTTTTAATCTCGGCTATAGGGTTCATTGTTTCCATAATAAAGAAATGGAATTCAGAAGCCATTCTGAATATTTCAGGGTTATGATGCTCCCTCAGCAGAGTAATAGGATGACAGAAACCACAACTACTAGGGACAAATTTCGAGGTTAGCATTGTTTGGGCAAGACTCGGTTGTCCATCCTTTATACAGCTGACTCTGTATTTTAAAAGGAAGCCTCACTTACCTTTAGGTGTTTCTCAGACTTCCCTTCCAGATAGAGGCACTTGAGTATTACACCGTTTTCATTTATTCACAGCAATCTCATAGAATAGCATTTTTAACTTATAAAAATAATGCCTCAAGGACAGGCTACTGCTGAAATCCATCTCAAAAAATGGTGTTTGGTTTATAAAGCACCGATTCCTACCGCAGAGAGCCTAGTGGTGGCTGTTTATAAATCTCACCCATGTGTACAGCAGAAAATACTCAAATAGCTATTTGGAGAGTGGGCTTTTCGATTCCTTTTCCCCTAACGCTTCTCTTACTTTCCCAACAATGATTTTTCTCCCCCCTCTACACATCGTAAAGTCAGCGAGTTGTTTTGTTCTTTTTCATGGGAAACAGAATCGATCCGTGCACCAGAAAGGAAGAGTGATGCTTCCTTGGCTCCCTTTCACTAGGTGTCAGCATTGCTACTCCTCCAGAGCTTAGCAGCGCTAATACAGAAAGCAATTTTTAATCTTTAAAACCACATACTGCACCATCATCTAAGACAAAGGTGTTTGAGAAGGAAAACAAGTGACGTTTCTGCTCCGCCAAGCTACGCACAGCGCAGTCAAACGCGCCTTGCGTCGAGTAAGTGAAATCCAAATCACCACCTCTGTGTTAAATGATGAACGCTCACCTCGCTTACAGAATACACAGCCTAAGACCACAGCATATGCAGTTTCAAGGTAGTTACATCATTAACTGCAGTTTTTATAAGGTGCATTTGTTTAGACTTCAGATACTTGCCTCCGTTAACTACTCTCTGATCTGCTCCAGAGTTCGGACTGAATTCCGAAGTGTGGGATCCAGACCTTGAAATAGGTGGGCCTGATCCAGACTGGCCCATCCTTGGTGAGTTTTGTCTTCCACTTCCCCAGGACAGGACATCTCTATTCCTCTGTCCAGGTGGAATGTATTTATTTTCTCTGAAACACAGCAAATTTCTATCAGTAACAATGGAAAGTACCTGGTAAAAGTGCTCTGCTGATATTTTCTATCCTTCTCAAGTCAAGCTAAAGGGAAATTCTAAACATTAATGCAGATGGTGACCTACCATTCACCTCGTGAATTGGCTTTTGATGCTGACCACACAGTCCCACTTTCTAGGAGCCCACAGACACCAACTGATTCAGTACTAATGCCTGAAATTCTCCACAGCATACCAAAACCACTGCCCTTTCCTGGAATTTGGTACGGCTTCACCAGGGTGACATACCAGCAGGGGGAAGCCTGTTTCACTACAGAGATAATACAGGGCCAGGCAGAGGTGTACAAGTCAGCACGAGAGCCAAAACCAGCACATGATTGTTTACACAAGCCTCCTAACCTCATCAGCCCTGCTGAAAAAACCCCGTTTCCAGGAGTAAATTGCTACTGTACCAAAATACATGGAACATTTAAATCAAAAATAGCATTCATAGCATATTGAAGTACCTAGTGTTCACACCGTGTCCTTCTCGTTCATTAGCATTTCTCTGAACAGCAGTATATTTTTCTTCTTCTGTTCTTTCATCATTTTCCAAGGCAACCCGAGCTTTGTATTGGGCACTTGATTCAATTTCCTCTGCTAATTGAGTTGCTCTGGCTTCCCGTTTTAAAAACTCTTCTGAATTATCTCTTTCTAATGGCACCCTAAAAGACAATGGGGAAAAAAAAAAAAGAAATAAATCAAGCTCTGCAATGCATTCATAAGCACAAAAGGAGCTACAAAAATTACATGGCGTTAATTCTAACCAAGTCAAGAGTAAAATAAAACAACCTTGCTATTAAGCCAGTAGACTTGCTGACTTTTTTTAGTACAGCCATATACCTGGACTGGTTTGATATTATTTCAGAATCATTTACCTGCCTCGAGAGATGAGGTTATGGTGCTGAGCTTTTCCATAGGATTTGCAAAATCCCCAGTCCCTAAAGCGATGCAAAGGCTCCAACTTTTAACACAGTTGAGTACGTTAGTAATAAAAAGCCTCAGTCTGCTGTTTAGGTAGAAACCTACCATCAAGAGACCACATTTAAATTTCTGTAGCTATTTACACGTTTCCAACAGACACGGGAGGCCCCAATCCAACTGAAATTAAAGAGTTACATGCTTAATCCTTTGATAATTCCAGCCATAGAATTTCAGCTCTTCCTGTTATGAATAACTACAGAAAAGATGAATGCAATACATTAGAGCATGGGACCAGAAACCCATGACTCATTTGCCATGTCCTAGGACCTCAAACCCATCCATTCTGTGTTTCTATATTAGGTAATAAGCATACTGCAAAAAGCACACGTAGCTCCCTCAGGAAAGCCACCAAGTAAGGATTTGATACATGAGCAAGGAAATACTGAAGGAGATAACCAGAGATGAACATCATACCTGGCTCTTCCTTCTAGCCACACACAGTTTTGGTGTTTACCTGTTCTAATTTTTATTAAAGCATCAGGTTTTATAAAGCAATTTTGTGGTTTGCCCCCGATTCTAGTTTTGAGTTCCAAAAGTTGTTTCCTCCAACCTTAGTTCAGAATAAAATACACAAAAATACAGAGCACGGCTGTGCTACGCTGGGCGTTGTATAATCACTGCTGCTCACAGTTTGAATAACAGAAAAATGAACAACAAAGAAGTAGGTGGAGATACAAGCCAACTATGGAACAATATATGCAGGATAACCCAAGTGTTGGTGGCAGAGCTGGGAAACAAAGTGGCTTTGCCAAATTCCAAGCCAGCGCTCAGCTGCTGCATCACAAGTTACGCCCCAGTTTTGCCCAGTTCAGACACCTACTGGTCTTATCAATGATAAATGCAAGAAGAGTAAAGAAAAACCTTCCCCTTGAGCATGAAGCTTTGCCTCAAGTAAGACACACTTGAACACAACGGATACAAACCTGAAGTGATGGGCCCTGCTTACCCTAAATTTATACACACAAGTGAGTGGAACACCCAAAACATCTTCATTTAAAGTGACTAAAAAAAAAACCCAAACCCCAAAGGGCTGTACGTGGTAGCACTGATGGCAACCTAAACAAGCAAAAGAATGATTTAGACATTTTCCCTTCAAGATGAAACAAAGGAGATGAGCGAGATGACGGTGCTCAGAACCCCGGCCATGAGAGCAGCGGGTACAGCAGCTGCTCAACCTACTAATGCAGCACACTTGCTACAACACAAACTTGTACCTTTGCACAGCCTGACAAGAGAAAACAATCCAACAATAAACCCTTGACAGTCGTGCAGTTGCACACAGAAGCATTTAGCTACGCTGCTGCTCATCCCCTAGTTGGGAGAAACTGGAAGAGTTTCCCAGTTTAGCAGCCCGATAGGCGAAGCAAGTCGCTTGACTCGGAAACAATGGAACTGGTCTCTGGCAATTTAAAGCCACCTTCATGGGTTTAATCTGTTTCCATTAATATCCATAAAGCAGAAAGATGGAAGACGAGGGTTCAAAAGTACAAAAAGTACTTAGAGCAGTGAAGTATACGAGAGAACAGCTTCCCCAGGATTCGAACGTAAGCCGATTAAGACACTTTGATTATCACCACGTTACAGGTCTATTTTCACAAAACAGTACAAATAAAATTGTTGAACCAGAGACACGTAGACAAGCTCTCCGATTCTACACACACACAGAAAATCAAAATATTCACTGCAATTCCTTTACGTTCAAAAAGGAGTTTATGCTTTGGGGGTTAAAAGAGTGGGAAAACGTAAAAGATATTTCACAATGGCTGCTGAACATCTGGAATGGATTTGTTTTGCAGTTGCAGTTAACATTATAGTGCAGACTATTGGGAACAGGTCCACACTGCCAAAGGAGCCAGAGCAGGCTTTATACTACTACAATATTTGAGTTGTTACTATATTGTAACTAAAACTTTAGATTTGATCTGGACAAGTCTGCTAAACAAGTTATGCACAGCACACGCACACCCACCCCCCTTAATTATCAGCAGCATTTCAATATTCCAATACCTACCAGATGAATTGTCTCAAAATCAGGATTTAGACAAACACAGGTTTGTTGACCTCTAGGTTTAACACAAACTACAGACAGAGCAGCTACAGAAAGATGATTTCCCCAATTTGGCATTTTCCACCCCGTTTGTGGATGTTTTTGTAAAAAACAAGCATTATTGCATGCCTAAATTCAGAGAATGTTGCAATGGGAAAGAACTGTAGCCATTTAAGGGAATATATAAAGATTACTACATCTAACTAGTCACAGAACACTGGCAAGGTTTCTTAAGCACTATTCATTCATGGCTTTTACAGTTAACTCTATTCCACAACTTTAGAAAGCATGTTAAAATGATCTTCAGAATATAAAGTTTGTCAAACCAAGGAGAACATTAAATACAAATCTAATAACAAAATATTTTGGAACTTACGTATAAGAAGATAAACTGCTGTCATAAGTTGATACTACACCATAATTTTCTTCATTGTAACGAAACATGTCATTGGGATCCCATCCATTAGACTAGAAGAAAATGATGTTTGTTTTTCAAAATGACACTGGAAACACATTCCCTTAAAATTAAGGGCTGATGGCAGAAGTTAAACCTTTTGCCCTTTTTCCTGGGCCTGTGAATTCACTGGCCAGATACCAAAGGTACTAAAGCCACACTTTATTTCGGGGAACTTTGGTCATCAGATGCACAGATTTTTACCTTTGAAAGCCTTTTTTTTTGTTTGTTTGTTTGCTTGCTTGTTGGGTGAATTTGTGTTGGATTTAGGAGGTTATCTGAGACACATCCCACAGGCAGCAGATCCCAGCTGATCTGCACAACTTCCCACTTTAGACAAATTACTATTACAGCTCTCGAGCACAACGATGAACGTTTGGAATGTTTTACAGAAGTACCAACAGTAGAAAGGATTCTACTAAATCTCAACTGTACGATATGTACCCCAGAATTGACAGAGTAACTCTTCTAGCCAGACAAAGGTAATACGCTCCACAGTAACGTGACTGGATTCTCTTCTAATCAGCGATATTTTTTCTTTAACATATTGCAGTCTGAATATCTTAGTATAAAGAATGCAGGGCTGAGTATAAAGCTGACCGCGGTGATAGATAAAGAGACGTCGTTTGAGAGCGTACTCATCATCTAACGATTCATCATCTACTGAGATTCTATCAGTGCTTAAGTCACGGGTCAGACTTCCATCAATTCCCTTCATCTCAGCTCAGAGACAGTTAGCTAAGCACAATTTTGCCATCATTTCTAAATGCAATGATAGTCAGACAGGAATTCTCTGATTAAATATAAATCACTTCGGTGTACTGCTGAATTTGGGAGTCCTTAATAGAAGGACTTCCAGCCAGCCCATGAGTCAAACACGTCCCTTACCACAGCAGCTGCCGTTTGTCAATATTTGCCCAAAGTGGCATTTGAAATCTGGCTATTCTTATTCAAACTGTAAGAAAGTGGTGCGGCAGCCGTGAGCAAAGACTGAACGTAACCCCGTGTAGTGGAGGCCAGTAATTGTAGTCAAAAGTTCATTGCTAGTTTAAAATTAAGGAATTGTTTCAAAGCATGTGCAGAGAAAATATGTTTATTTCTACAGACTGTCAGAGATGATAAAAAAGCATTACTTACAACATCTGTCTCTAATGCCTCAAGCTCCTCGGTAGCGGTGGTCTCTCCTCCATCCCATGGTTCAAGATCCTTCTCCTTGTGTTCACCATTCACTTTAGCACTGATGGCCGAGTCGGTAAAAGCATCTACAACGCAGCGGGGAGGGACAGGGGTGAAATCAACTTGGTTAAGTACAGGAAGATGTACAGACTACTTTATCTGAGGAACAACCAAATGCTGCTGAACCACAGGCACGTTAAACACCTTTCACCTTCTCCTGTAGCTGCTGCATTCAGTTGGACTACAGTAGAAAGGTGCCTGCTGCAGATTTTGGTAACTGCGGAAGCACAGACTAACTTCTTAGATATCAGAGAAGACAACTAGTTACTTTCAGTTATTTCAAAGTATTTTATACAAATTACATGTATGCTTTTGAAGAAAAAAATAAGAGACTACCTGAGGATCCCCATTCCTCATGAAAACCCCACGCCTTGTGCAATGTGTTTTTCCAACCAGCCCCCCCAACTCCACGCTAACAAGACTACGCAAATATCAAAACAGCACGAATCCAACCCAAGCCCGTTCCCTAAAAGGCCAAAACACAAGTTTCCCTTCAAGTATCTGAGTTTCTTCCATTTCCACAACTCCCCAACGTGCACACGCACACTTTTACTCCCTCGGCAGCGTAACTCAATTATCCACCAGCTTGGTGCACCCGTTCACCGCGGCACGGAGAGGACTTTTCTTCTTTCCTACAAGAGCTTTTTCAAGCAGCGGTTTACCCAAATCATTCAGCAAGATTCAGGAACTCTCTACCTCGTGTTCTCAACCCCAAATGAAAATAAATAAGCACTACGGGTCTGCTATTGTTTATAAAAATATATAAAAGCATATATAGATATAAAAATATAAAATCAAGACTGCAAGCTTTTACTTTCACTTGTTCACGTTTCATTCAAGCCAGACTCGAGGAATAATACTAGAATATTAGTGCTGTAAAAAAAAAAATAAATGTACAAAGCCATTCACTAAGGAAGCCAAGCTTTTATATTTGTAAGCAACTAGATCTCAGAGCTGCCATACTTAAACAGAATGAACTGTAAAAAAAATAAAATCAGCTTGTTACAAGCTTTTAAATAAATAAGCCTGAAGTCTTCAATCTAGAATTTTCTATTATCATTCTACTGATAAAATAAAGAGCAGTCTTTCAGACTTTTAGAAAAGATGAGATGAAACCACCAGGCAGTGCCAGATATGGAAGAATGTGGCTTAAATTAACTTCTGGCAAGTCCTGAAATCTTACTAAGAAAAAAAAAAAAAGAACTTTAAAGCCATCATGAAAAGAATTCACGACATACAAAGCTGGTCACCAATGTTACAGTTTTTAAACAATCACTGAAGATTTTTTTTAAGGAGAGACTGCTGACATAGCTTCTTATTCCTGTTTCACCCCATTTCATGGGGAAGTTCTGCACATATATTGGTATGAGCTGTCGTAAAAGTTAACTGGGCTTGGTCTGCCTACAAAGATTCAGCACTATCATGAAATGCTCGCTCAACTCGTAGACAAAGACCAAAGGAACTATGGGTAAGCAATTAAGCATTGTTAATAAGCTCATATGAAACAGAACGTTACAGAAGGTGTATGAAAAATAAAAGAAGTTTATTAGCTAAACATTCATTTCAAATACAAAAGAATCAGTAAAATAAGAATAGAAAGCCCAATGAAAGACAAAGACACCTGCCGAGGCACATCACCGTCACCCGGCGAGATGTCCCCGTGCCACCCAAAGCTGTGGCAGCGCCCACGCAGCCGGAGGGTAACGCTTTCAAATGAGGTCATATTTTAGCTCGTCACTAAAAGCAGGCACATTCTGGCATTACTTGTAAACCCTTCTGCAGCAGAGCTGCTGTATCACTCTACTACCTACGTGCTGATGCAAAATTTCAATCGTGGAGCTTTTAGCTGTTCAGAAAAGGTAAAAAAAAAAAATAAAATAAAAAAATCAAGGGTGAGAGCAGAAGGCACCAACTAACTGCGAGATCCTCTAAATGATTCTGCGAAGTTACGCATGCATGTTTTATAGAGCCATCAATGTGCGAGCAAAGATAGTAAGTTTCCGTTATATATCATGGTAACAAAAGCATTATGAAAGGCAAGATGCAGAGACGTAAGAGTGACTGCCAAAAAATAAGTTACCTGTTTCTGAAGGAACTACAACAGATGTGGAGAGAGAAAAAATTGGAAGACATCAGATATAAATACAGGTGGATTTTATTTTTTTTTTTTCACATTATATGGCTGAATTCAGGCAAAGCTAAACTCTTTCAGTCCCTCTCGCAGACATATTTAAACTGGTTATACATCTCCCACCTCACAAAGATCATTTCCACGGTAAAACCTCAGCAATGTTCCCAGCTATTAACAGCCCCATGTATTTCCCCATTTTGCTTCATAACAAACCCCTTTAAATAGCCTACAGATTCCTAAGGTATACCAACTAGAAAGAAAACATCTCTTGTTTCCCTTCACACAGAACCAGCTTTTAAAATACACTATATCACAGAAGAGATGTTTAAATGTTACCTGAAACTACCCAGTAACACAGAGCTACCTCAATGCACAGGTAAGTAGTAACTAAAGAGCATGTTTCACTGGGGGCAAAAGTAAGGAAATTCCTACATTTAACTCATCAACACCCCAGAGCTCCCAGTGCCGTAACCCAGAGCGACCAGTGCTGCTCCTGTGCCATTCATTCAGGGTTTCATGTTCAGTCCCGTGACTGCCCATTTCCAAGTGCAAATATAAGATGAAGGCTGCTTTAGGTCACTCAGGAAAGTGAGATTTGGTTCTGCATTGCTTTGGTGGGAGTAGAGGGGCCTCTTCTCCAATGAGAACAGGTAAGTAGGTGTCAGGACTGACAACAGCACCCGATGGAGGGATTCTGCTGTACTGCAGAAGGGTGTTTCCCTGATGTCTATTAAATTACTTCAGGCAAACTCCCCACACAACTGTGTCATGTTGGATACTGTGAATAAAATACTAGCTTAACAAGACTCGACTGCTCAACCCACTAATTTTCTTATTTAAAAAGCCACATAAACATTCAGCAGTGTTGTTAAAAATTATAATGATACAGATGAACTGGGGTGGGGGGGGTGTCAAAACAAAAACTCCACTAACAAATCTATAGGTCTGAGTAAGATGTGGAGTCAATGCTCTGTTTCCCAGTAGAATCCAGTGTATCATGGGGCACAGGAAGCTTTGCTGCTCTTCATTTCTCTCTCACCTAAACCAAAGTCACAAGTGAGGCTGCAACGTTAGTTTAACCTCTACAACTCAAAGGAAAACCAGAGTTAGGGGGAATTCAAGCTACAAAGGCAGACTTCTAGTCAGACAATAGGGTCTCATGAGCATTCAGGCAAAGTTTAAACGTAGCAGAATGGTTCCTCGAGGCACAGATCACTATTTTCCTGGAACAAACAGCTCGGCAGCCACGCGGGACACCAAGATTAAAATCACAGCAAGTCAAACAAAACTTTACTAAAATTAATTGACAACAAAATTGAGAAGGTATCTTAAAAATAAATAAATTCAACAAAGAACTGTTTCCAAACCAAAAATACTGCTCTTAAGATTATTAGGAAAGCAGAATCCAAAACACAAACTGCTGCTACAAGTGCCGACTGGCTGAGGAACAGCAGACAAGACACTGACTGCACCAGCACAGCCTCCCCCTCATCTGGTGCCTCCTATCACCGAGCTGCTGAATGAGAAATTCACATGACACCTCCGCGAGGCCAAATTTTTAATCAATTCCTTTTCTACATGGTAAAACTCAAGTTAAAGATCAAATGAAAACTGGTCCAACAAAGACCTTGAGCTGTAACACTCAATTAGCCCTCACTGCTGATGTACCTGCTTAATGTGACATCTCCTAAGCAAAGAAGTTTGATATCAGAGACCTTTTTGTTTTAAAGCCTGCCAACCAGGAAAAAAAAAAAGAAAGAAATCCTAAAGACAATTCCATGCAACAGAAATTCACCTTAAGTAAAGGCAAATGAAATATACGTATTCTGAGAAAAACTCAGCTTGGGCAAATTCTTCAAGTACACGCAATGAAATGAGTTAAAGAAAAAACTGCCAGAATAGAGCAATTAAGACTCCGGGTTTAATTAATTTCGTGCTTGTTTTCGCAAACATATTTTGAGCTACTAATGGTGAAGAGCACAAATATGTAATTAAGTGCAGCTCGACCGTCCGAACGCTACAAAACTAATCAGCATCGTGTGCCAAAGGTGTTCGTGCTGCGCACTGCCAGCTTTGATCAAGTCTGGCATGGCCCAAAGTAAACTGAGGTTTCATCTTAAAGGTTTCAACAGTAAACTCTCATTTGTTTTGTAACTACTTAGTCCTGATTTGAAACATTAAAACCAGTTACCACCAGCTTTGCAGAGCCAACACTTCCTTCCTTTGTTCGTAATATGCCTACTGCTATTCCCTTTGCAACGCTTTCTCTGGAAGGATGCCACTTGCAGTGCTAATTCAAGGAAAAAAAAACCTTAAATAGCCAATTCTCTTCTGCCTTTTTTCATTGGATTTGTAATACTCTTCTCAGAGCGCACTAATGGCGCCAAAAGAACAATAAAAACATTGCAGAAAAGCCTTTTACTTTAACAGTAGTTATGATGTCGGATTGTCTTGCCTTTAAAGAGAAGCCAAGAAGGCAACTCTGAAGCCTTACTCAAATTTGAATCATATACGAACCAGCCCCGACGCCTGCTCTGTGTTTAGGGCCCAGGAAACACCGCGAGGAGCTGGGTCTGCGGCACACGGCAAACACACCCCAACATTTTGATCCCAAGGAATTCAGGCGCTACGGGATCAAGGCACTGCACCTTTGCCTCAGAAAGGTGAAGCAGAAAGATGTCCCATGCTAACAACGTGCAGCCAAGGAGTTCAACCTGTACACTGGAGCGGATCTGGAGCTGTTGGTTCGCGCTGCCGCACGCAGAAGGCAGTGCCTGTCCCTCTTGAAACGCAGACAGAATGGTCTGAGAGGAGGAGGAGGGATTTAATACAATTTTGCCTGTGTTTTCCAATGTGTGTTTCCTTCAGCCCTGCTTCCACAGTGAGAGACCCTCAGGTGGCTCCTTTCCATCCCTTCCAAAGGCCAACACGAGCACAAAGGTCTATGCAGACTGGCTGGGCTGCAAAGAAGGGCCTGGGAAGCAGGGACAGATTTCTTTTTTAAACATGAACTATTAGAACATCCCTATCTACTCAGACCTGCTATTTTTTCTCCCAACCCTTCTTAATTTCTACAATCTGAGCAGGCACCACGCTTCCTCCACTGGCGAGTTTAAAGGTGCAACGTCATGCTTGGCACAAGCCAATCGAAGGCTGACGGCTTCCAAAGGGGGTTTGACCCACCCCAAGCCTCCGCTGTCATTACCTCCCCTGCACTCACGCTGCTGATGTAGCTGCAGGATGGATTATCAGCTCACTGCTCCAAAGCTGCACAAGTATGATAGCAATGAGGGGTGCCTGGCAGACTACTTCAGATGGTTCTTTCAGACACAACTCTTCTGAAAGGAGGATCCATCCCACTTCCTTTCCCCTCAGCTGCCACTCTTTTCCAGGACTCTTCCAGTCTCTCCTGTCTGGTCAGACAGGCAGATGATGCAGCTGCTATTCTAACATCTCTGCCATTCAAGTCTGAGGGTAAGGCAGAAGATCAAGCTCCCCAGTGTGGAGCACCATTTGTCCACACTCGCTCCTCCAGCTGAGCAGAGAAGCGAACACCAGAATAAAAATCCAAAGAATTCCAGATACTTTTTTGATGACATCTTTGAAGAAGTGAGACCGAGCTGCCTTTCCAACCAAACTCCCTACTAACTCATCTGTGAAAGCCAAAAAAAGCCAGTGCTAGGCAACTGAAAAATATCTGCTGCTGGATAAATGCAATAGTCAAACTTGTGGGCACCAGAGAGAAACCATTCCCAACCCAGAGGTGGCAGGGAGCACCACCTCCTCACCAAGGAGTTCAGACTCAGTTTCTGCTGTGAATCAGACTGGCTTATCTGCCACGGTACCCTGAAGATTTGGGTCTATTTATAAGGACTAAAGGCCAGCAGTCCTTCCATGCATGTTCACACACTTCCATTCTTTCAAATTCTTGCCTATTTAATTTCCTAAGAAGCAGAAAGCCCTTCGTTGCTCTAATTTGCAGGTGTGATCGGAGACTGACTTACACTTTCAAGTGTCATTTCAAGATAATACATTTTTGAAAGCAGATTAAATTTACCCCACTGCAAGTTATCGAGTTTTGCAGCCTTCCAGTTTATCTTGCTCCAAGTCTCTACAGCTCTATTTCAGCTCTCCTCACCAGCTACTTAAGAGATTTAGATTGAAAGACATTTCACGTAATAAAGTGAACCGAGTGACTCTTCAACCTGAAACAGTCATTTTCTTCTAGAAAACTTCCATTGACTACTATTCCTAGAAGTAGTAGTATATTCTTCATTCCCTCTGCTCAAAATCTATAAAGGTTGGGTAACAGAGAGCCCAGGCTGCATTTACATTAAAGTGATGTTCAGAGCAGACCCATTATAAAACAGCTCTCGTGTAATTTAAATTCCAAGTCCCAACCAGAACCTGGAACTTATCTGCATTTCAATGCTACATTTGCTCTGACATTACACATCTTCTTCTGGGAAAAGCAAATTCCTTGAAACAACAAGCTTCTCATTCTTCAGCTTTAATCAGGCAGGAACATATGCACGTACAAACACAAGGTGAAAGGAGAAGGATCTCATTAAATGTCCACCAGTCCCTACGCATCTCTAAATACCGCTACATGGGAATAAAGCATGTGCCTTACAATAACCACTAAGCTCCCAGTGACAGCTGGGGATCAGACTGGAGATGTACACACACACAGCTTCACCCCGTGGCACAGAAAGGTAGGCATTTGGGTTTATTCCTTAGCCCAGCAAGTCAGGAATGTCAGCATAAAACCCCTTGAGATTTGCCACCCAGAAAAAAAAAAATAACAACGAAAATAAATCTGCAAAGGAACCAGAGTTGACTTATGAGCCTCTTAGATTCCAGAAAAATAATTTGGGTCTTGGAGGTCAGGCATTGGAAGTATGAAGACTGCCTGTAAAGTTATGTTAATTCTGAGAGTTTCAAGCCACGTCTTGAAGATTTTAAGACCTCTTGCCTCCCACCTCACTAGGTTCTGCTGTATTTTGGAGATCTACCAGCAGTAAAGCAGAAATTAAAAACACAAACAGTGGATTTGCCCAAAGAATTTTTAGCTCCATTTTCAGTAGTATATTCAGAATATTTATATGAATGTATGTTTAGAGACAAAAGTTACTTAACTAAACACACGTTATATATACCCCTTGACTCTGAACAATAATCTTCTTGAACGTATTTGTATATTCATGGATTCTCAGATAACATTTAACAGGCTAATTTAGAAAGACATTTAAAAAAAAACAAAGAAAACCCAACCACCCACAAAAATCTGCAAAATGGTTTGTAAAACCACCATGGATTTGCTTTCCAGACACCTAAACCAGCCGCTCAAAGCGGCGCGCGCTCGACAAAGGTTCTCCCACCCATCTGAAAAATGCCGATACATTTCGGGAGGTGCTGAGCATCCACTCTTCCCACTGACTTTAAGAAGATATTTGGGATGTTCCTCACTCAAGAATGAAAAGTCTAAATGTAAACTTTAATTTTTAAGCATCTACTTTGAAAAACCTTGACTTAAGAGACAGACAACTTTAAAAAGAAGTATACCTCTTCTCGCATAATTGGTATCCATATCCTTAAAATGCACCATGACAAAGTCTGAAGACTTGAACAAGATACTCTCTAGAATGTCTTCACGTTTTGGCCCCAAACTGGAATCTGCCATTTTCCGATGAGCAGCATCAAGCACTAAATCACACTATTAGAGATAGAAAAAGGATACACCAACTTAATGCACAATAAGCTACGTGACCTTGCAAAAAACCACAGACTTTTACAACAAGTTTGCTTGTGTAAACCTAGACATGAATAAAGTAATTCAAATTAAATATTCAAATTTTAATCAAACATTAAAAGATCTTAATACCAAATAAAGTAGGCAAGAGTTAGAATGAATAAAAATTACCTTAGGACTGTAGGTTTTAAAAACTCCTTCATATATACCACCATTTTTCACCTGGACTTCACATTTGGATCCCTAGAACGTAACAAAAATAAAAACAGAGCTTTCTCTCGGGCTAACGAATGACACTGAGCAATCTTCTCAAAGATGCACTTTTGACGTAAGTACGACGTATAAAAATACAGCTCACTTTGTAGTCCAATCTGATTGACATCAGCACTTCTAAATACACCACTGTGCTGCAGATGCAAACAGCTGGGTGCGTACCAACATTTGTTCTGAAGGGATTTAAAGATACTCACAGAAGCATATTTGGTACTCACAAGACTCTTGACCCGTGACGCACACAAACGAGTTTCTGTGCGGTAACAAAATCCGCGCGTACGTGTGGGTACAAATAAGGATGGAGGCTTATTATCCTGGACAGCCTGCCTTACCCAACTTGGGCAGGTCTTCCCTTCAAATTTGGGGAGAAAAGCTTCCACTCCCTGCACACAGACTCATTTTACTGAGCCATACCCTCACCAAAGACCGAAAATTCAAAATATACTTTTCTAACTCTGTAAATTGTATCTGAACCTTTCCAAGCCAAAAAAAAAATACAGAAGGGCCATTGCTGTGATTCTTTAAATCTCAGTCTCGGCAAAACATCCCTCCTGTTCAAGTAATATTCACTCACATTCCTACTGTTGAGGATTAATATTACAATTAGTGGTCCAGTTAACAACTCTATGTCACTACAGAAGCTGTTTACCCCCCTCCTCCCTTCTAATGATGAAGACTTACAACAACTGATGTAAGTATGTGAACCATTCTCATGTTTGCATAGATGCCATCAAAAGAAATCTGGAAAAAAAGTGAGAACAAAACAAAAAGACATCATGAATATAGGAGAAAGACTTTAACAATTCAAAAAGCCAGTGTGTCCAAAATAATGCAGATTTCCACCAGTACACACTAGTTCCTAGAAACACTGGTCCAAAACCTTACCCAGTAAGTATACGTACGACTCAGGTCGCACGGCATTTCCAGGGGACCCTCACGATCGTGTCTCTGATCAATCAGAGATCTGAATACCCTCCCAAACAAGATGTGCATTACAGAGTGCCCCCAATGTCACCCAGTAAGGAAATTCTCTTGCTGGTTGGGTGAAGCTCAGACTCCCAACCAAAAAAAAAGCCCTGCTACCAACCCTCTCTGGTTTAAGAGCGATCCACAGGCTACGGTCCTTCACCTGCTGCAGAAGTGCAAAGGTGCTTCCAGGGCCTGCTGAACTACATCTTTTCATCTAAGAGACCTGATTACACGCCTCAGCAGAAGCTAGTCATCAAATCATGGAGCAGCAGAGTGCTACAAAACCCATCATAAAATTAGGCAAAAAGTAATTCACTGCAGTGTCAGAAGCTGAGCTCCTACACTGGGAGAGCCGAGCGAGGATCACTCAGACGACACGCTCGCGTGAGCATACACGAAGTGGAGAGGATGGCTGAGTTTTGTTGCAACATCTGCTATCTCTCCCTGTCAGCTTCATGCTTGTGAAACAAGAGATGCCAAAACGTGCGAGGACCTCACCGTGTTTTGAGCTTTTTAACTGACAACCTATCTTTTAAACTGCCAGCTGCTTCATCCACTTAACTCCTGCACATCGGCCACCTTCCTGGTCTGTAGGGATGTGTTTAAGGATGCTCCTATGCTCAGCACTCCACATGGAAGATGTAAAGTCTAATACTTTTATGGTGGTCACTGTTTGCACGTCACCCTTTTCACCATTCTTCCTCAAAGCTTCTTCATTTTTACTGAAGAGTCTCAATTATCTTCATTAAACATTTATGTAAGTAAACTGTAGTCCTTTTAAACCTTCCTTCCCTCAAATTAGTCATCCTTGAAAACCAGGCCAGTAACAAATTAGCAAATATTTGATTAGTGCAGTTCAAAGATCTGCTCTTTAAATCGAGACCCACATCTTGAGCTTTGATAAAATTATGTTCTACAAGTCAAGTCACACCTCTGTCTCAATGCAGAGCCTCAATAATAACTAAAACTCCACATTCAGGTTACGCATAACACCGGGTTGGCTATTTTATAGCCAAGCCAAACAAAACTGTTATTTTTATTTAGCTAAATGCTGTCTTACTGACTTCTGTTCAAGGGAGAAGCCGATATTAGAATCTTCAGCTAGGAACCAATTCAAAAGCATTGCCTTAAGTGAAACGTTCTCCATATCCACAACTATAATTGCAAGAAAATGCAGATTTTTATTAGTGCAGTCAAAAGTTTAAGTGAGCCTTTGGCCCTCCCAGGAGACTCAAATGAACTCAAGATGCTACATCTTTAGAAAAGCAGATCTCAGACTAAAATATTCATCACAGTATCCAAAGGAAAAAAAATTGTGAGACTATTCCAGTATCCGCTATTCTGAAGCTGATGACTCGAGTTCACTTTATCTTCTCATCTAGAAGTGGTACAATGAGGACAAAATCATGGTACTTACTGTAGGCTGAGGCGGTCCTTTGCCACTGCTGCGACCTCTGAAATTAAATACACACAGAAGATAGGATTAAAAGAACTGCTAAAACCGTGAATTTCTGAACAAGTGAGAATTGAAAACCCCATCTGGATTTAGTGTTGAAAATGGGCTCAGAGCAAACCAGCACTTGCCTACAGCAGAACTTGACAGCTCCGGGGCCCATATCATTTATCCTCCAAACTAATGACCTATAAGCAGCTACAGTTGGTTAGTGAGCAAGAAGGTTACCGACGAGAAATTAAGGACAAAATGAAGAAAATACTAAGTCTACATCATGGTAAAAAACCAAAAATATTTTCTCTTAGCAGAATCCTTTAACTAAAGCAAATTCCCAAACTTACTGGCACACAAAACCAAGACTCCCTTTGAGGCCCAATCCCTACTTAGCACTGGGTCCCTTCTTTAAGGCCAGAGGCTCAGCACATCCTCACTCTCCATCCAGTTAGGGGCCACCACCCAAAGAACTGCCCTGTGCTGCAAGCCACAGAGGAGCCCTGACTGCAGGGCACTACCCACAGAGCTTATCACTGGTGTCACAAGCCAGCGAGTGAAACTAATGTCAGCTGAACATCCCCTCAAAAACACTGGGCTGCTTTTAATGCACACCTCACAGTGACCAGCACTTGGGACACTTCAAAGAGCTTTTCAATTAACCTGTATGCTCCTAGTACCTTGTAAACTGGGAGGTAACAGCCTGTGCCCTCCACCTCAGACACCCGAGTCTCACCAGTATCCCTGCAGCTAGCAAGTCCACAACAGCTACAGTTCTTCAACTTCACTGGTGTGAATATTTCAAAGTTACTACTTTGTACCAAGAAGTCCTAGTTTCCAGAATTTCCCAGTGATTTAGATTTGTATTACATCAACTTCAGGAGCGCACACTGTCACGGGAGGCAAAATGAAGTCTTCTGTTCTATAAAAGCAAGAATCAATTTTTTTTTTTAAATAGAACCACCTTACAGATGCACAAGCATTTAATTAGAGACCCAAAGAATCACATCTACATCTCAAAATGTCCAAATATTGAAATCTAAATCCTACTGAATGTCAACTGCATTTCATTACTTTTGAAAACACTATGCTGTGGTTGGATACAACCCTGCTCTCAAAACAACATGCCCTTATAAATAGGGCTCATGAGTTCACCAAGAAATCAAAGGAACTTCTCCCAACAAAATAAATAAATTCTGCAGAAATAAGCAAGAGAACCATGAAAGGCCTTAATGAAGAAAAAAAAAAAAAAGAAAACCCACTAAACTATCACCTGACTTGTTTAAGCAAATAAGCTTCTGAGACAGAAACGTGGTCTCATACAGCATCAGGCACACTGGTGACATTTGCTGACTGGCAATAACTGCAGATTTTGGATGGCTCCCTGACATTTTCCCAATACTTGCAGAGTACTAATCTCACAACAACGCCCTAATGCAAGTAGCTTTTATTTAATTACCTCTCAGCCTTAACTTTCCATAGGGCAGCTTTGGAAATGAGCAAGTCTCTCCATTTACTAAGTCCACCACTTGTCAAATGGCCACCTATAGCACGGTGCTGGAGTGAGCCCTTCGTGAGCCTGCACCATCATTTCTGCATTAATATTCCAATGAATTATCCTCTCCTTTCTCAAAGTCATCTCAGCAGATGTGAAACACCCAAATAAAAGAGGAATAGTTTGGTTCTGATTTGGCTTTTTATTACAATCAAGTGTCAACCACATGGTCTGTCAAAGAACGTGGCTGAAGTCGAACAATTTCACCAGTTCTCTCCATGGGTTTCAAAGATTTGAGGAGACACTCCTTACATCAGCTAGCGAAATGGTCAAAAGTGAAACAGTTTGGGGTCTGAAACAGAAAGCACACCCATTTTTAGTGACAAGTATTCACAGAACTTAAGTAACTGGGTTGCTAGACTGATAAGAAAGTCTGGAGTATTCCCTTTAAGCATCAACCTAAGTGTTCTATTTTCAATCTCTTACCACATATCCAAAATTTGTTTCTATTAAGAACCAATCTGAATGTGCACATCCACATTGGCAAGAGGTCCTAACTTTGCCATCAGACCGAGAGTCAAGCTAACTGCAGAAATTCTGTATGCTATTCAGACCTCTTTGCAGACATGACCTCGTTTTCCAGCTGTTAAAACCAAACCCTTAGAAAAAAAAAGAACATTTACCATGATCATAAAGTCATGGAGTGGTAACATGTTGGAAGGGACCTCTGGAGACCACCAAGTCCAACCCCCCTGCCAGAGCAGGGTCACCCAGAGCAGCCCACACAGGGACAAATCCAGGTGGGGCTGGAAAGTCTCCAGAGCAGGAGACTCCACCACCTCTTTGGGCAGCCTGGGCCAGGCTCTGTCACTCTCACAGTGCAGAAGTTTCTCCTCATGCTGAGATGGCACTTTCTGGGTTCCAGTTTGTGACCATCACCTCTTGTCCTGTCACAGGGCACAACTGGAAAGAGCCTGGCCCCTTCTCCTTGACCTCCACCCTGCAGATATTTATAAACATTCATAAGATCCCCTCTCAGGCTGCTCTTCTCCAGCCTAAACAGCCCCAGGGCTCTCAGCCTTTCCCCAGCAGAGATGTTCCAGTCCCTTCAGCATCTCTGTAGCCTCCCTTGGATTTTCTCCTGTATTTCCCTTTCTCTTGAACTGGGAAGGCTAGAATAGGACACAATACTCCAGATGTGGTCTCACTAGGGCAGAGGAGAACCTCCCTCAACCTACTGGCCGCACTCTTCTTTATGCCCCCCATGAGACCATTGGCCTTCTTGGCCACGATGAAAAAAAAGCCATTCACCAATTCTGCCAGTGCTGCCACTCAGTCCAAACAGCGTTTATCTTCTGCGGAAACAAAGACCACCAACTTGAGGTTTATACGCCAAGAGGTGAAGACTCAAGTTCAAACTACCCTTTAGCCAACCTGTGATGCTTCGTATGAAAAAACCTAGGAGCTTTACAAAAGCAGAAAGCAGATGGTCTTTGCCAGAATCTCACCGCAGATTAAAGCGGGACACTAAGAAATGAAGGTGGGGGCAACTAGAAGGGTCAGTGGCAACTGGCACTGCGACCTGAAAGCACACTGTGATTACAGTAAGTATGAAAAAAAAGCAAAAAAAGATGTGTTTTGTATTGCAGAAGCGTGGTTAAAGGTAAGCCTGGGAGAAGCTTGGCAAATGCAACGTGTAGACCCTTTGCTTTGGGGTAGCAAAGCCACCAAATCAGGCAAATGCTGCACCAGACAAAGGAAGGGCCAGGCAATTAAACTTAGTAGCCAGCTTACTGCAGGCCAGCAGATACACCTCAAGAGGGAAAGTCTCCACAGGGGCTTAATCCCGACCGCTGCACAATAAACATTGTTCCTCAGCAGCAACTTGCACATCTTTTTCTATTTTTTTACAAGCATCTACTCCTTTGCATCCCTTGCCTCCCACCCTAACGTTTACACGCCAAGTCGAGCATTTGTATAAGCAAAACAAGGTCACACGTTTACATTTTTTCCAGTTAAGTGAAAACCAACACAAGGGACACAAGTCTTTCTGGGATGTGAAAGAAAGTCTAAAGTTTTCTCTCCAGCAGCATCTTCACTTTGAGACTAAGCAAGAAATGCAACCATACTGCCATTCCTCTCCAGAGCAGAAGTGCAACTACAAAGACTGGTGGATTTAGTGGAGGGAAGAGATGTTTCTGGAGCACTGGTTGACACTACCAGAGCTCTGAAAACAAAGCTACAGGATATGCTAGAGAACTTTCATTACAAGTGGAAAGAGCTGGTAAAGCTTTTTCCCAAGGGAGAACTCAGAAGTGTGAAGCTTTATTTAAGTGCAGTATTTATCCATATATAAGACAAATGAATCGACGCTTAAATTAAGCCTATCCAAGATGTCCTGCAGCATAATTTCCTGGAGGTTTTCCCCCCAATACTGATATTAATAACATCAACTCCTGTCTTACAAGAGAACTTCTGCAGTGTCTGAATACCTAAGTAACCTGACTCAAGTCTGACCCAGAGCACATCTGTAACCTGCTGATGGACTCAAGTCATCCAAGAACCTTCTTCACATACATTGCCATGAAGCAATTGTTAAATTAAAACTGGCTCCAAAGCAGGTAGATATCATCACACGAAAGCGTGTTAGCAGCAATAAGAGACCTGCAGGTTATCCATTCATTTTGCTCAGCAGTTTAACACGGTTGCATTAAAACCGACGCGCACAAAGACATTAGAACAAACTAGAAAAACTCTGAATAGCACGGGTGATCAAACCTCCAGAACAGTCACTTCCATTCCATCAGAGCACCTCAGCACTCAATATTCCCCATTACTTCTGTCTGAACAGGGTGGACACCTCTCTTCTGCCCTTTACTTAAGCCTTTAGTTAGGCTAATAAAGAACAAAGTCAAGGAAAAAGGAAAATATTTCTCAGAAGCAAGCTACCCAACGTGGGATCATTTCAGCTTTAACTTTTTAATGGGCAAACCCATTTATAAATAAGCCAGGAACTTAAGAGCATTCGTAAAGGACTCCCAAGTCCAGACAGGCAAGAAAGTTGCCAAGTAAAAAGACCTTCTGCCACAATTGTATCTAGACACGTAACCATCCGAAACCCGAGTCTGAGGTGTTCTGCCTTCAGCAGGGGGAAAAATGGGTAACAAAAAAGGATGCAGTGCTCGAAGGAATGCTGGGCCAGATACAACCTCCCATCAGCGCCAGGACAGGATAGCAAAACCTTCCCGTGCTTGCAGAACTGAACACCCCCCCAAAAGCCAGTATTAGATAATGTTCTGACGAGCACAGGGGAGCAGGTTTGTGTTTGAGGTGAACGTTTTCTCCAATTACAGTTCAACGTGCTGTTGGCATCCCCCCTGCAGCCCCATTTCCCATCTGCCATATTGCACGTGCAGTTGCTAGTAAACAAACGTAGAGGCACTTAGTGCCTCTTTAGATATATATATATATAAAGATATTAATCCTTCTTGTTTGCTTTTCTTGAGCACCTTTAAAGATACCTGTGCTTGGGCTTTTTTTTCCCCACCTTATGTAGAGTAAATTAGTATCATGAAAATGAATATTAGAATGTCTTATTCACACAAGATTTTTGCCTTTTCTAACGTGAAATACACTTATGAAACCACTGAAAGAAACTTAGTGAGCAAAGCTGACCCTCCACTCGCTGTCAGAGGTAGAAGGACCAGGTGCTGAGCCCAAGGAAGTTTTACAGCAATAAACACACAGAAGAAAATTAGCTCCAGGACACTTAACTCTCAATGAGGTTTCTACCCCAAATCTAAGCCTTTTAAGAGCAGCTTCGCCACGAAAAGCAACATTCTTTGGCATTTTCAGAAGATAAGAAAGAGAATGGCGGTGCTGCAGGGTGGCGAGTTGCTAGGAAGAAAGCCTGGAGTAAGATGGTGACCCTTAAGTTTCTATTAAATAATATAATGCTTCAAATTGAAACCAGAATGCAGGCCAGCAAAAAAAAAAATAAAGTTGATTTTCCCAACAGAAAAGCCACTCAGCTCCTCATTTACATGAGCAATTTGCAGCGTGAACCATCTTTGAATTTACGCTCCCAACAACACAAGACTTTTCTTTAGGACAGCAATAGTTCTCTGAAGGTGTTCCATGGAGCTCCACCAGCCTGGGGAGTGTTAATTTACAGACCCTTCCTTCAAAAATAATTTCAAAAATTGATTAAAAAAAAAATTAAAAAACCAAAGAGAGCGTGAACACCTCAGGGGGAACACGGCAGTTATTCAGCAGCCCCACCAGAAATCTCTAAGGAGTTCTGAAGTGAAATTTATCCCACAAAAACTAGAATGGCAACACCGGTAGGAGAAATCCAGTGGTTTTAATCATAAAAATATGGGAAACTGCAGCTCACACCCCCTGATCTCCAGAGACAAGTGCTCACCATCACCCTGAATTTTACTGAAAAAAAAAAAATAGCCATAGGTTTTGTTGCCCTTCACGTTAACCTCTAGAGTGCCACTGTGCGTTGGCAGGGATAACTGTTTAGCAAAGCACAGTAAACATAACTTCCAATGTAAACAGCCATATGTAAAAACTATTAAATCACTGCAATCAAGGGCTGAGGTATTATTGTTATTATTTAAGTTTATTTTGTCCTTTTCAACCCTACCAAAGCTTTTCTGCTTCCGCACACTGGTAACAAAGTAAAAGCCAGTGATGTCCCAACAATGGGACCACTGTAAATTCTGTTTTATTGCCAATGAACAAAACTGAGGAAGAATAAAAAAAAAAAAAAGTCAAGTTAAAGAGCAAGATGAATAAAACTTGAAATGAAACTGCTCTGAGTGCCTATGACCTTCAAAACTGCTACCGTCCTGCTCGGATTGTTTGTTATGACCCCCACTGCACTGGAAAAATTCACAACACTAGAAAGTTGTTTTGTTCCTCCCCAAATACGTGTGAATTTGAAGAGCTAATGCTCTGGGAGCAGGAGCAGAATCAATCTTCCAGAGGCAGTATGAGACAGCAGGGCCTCTGCAGCGTGCGTGGGGAGGGGGAGATACGGGGAGGGGAATCTGAGCCTGCTGCAAAACCCCGATTCCTCACTCCCCGAATCT
>JANHFX010010673.1:17502-45320 GCA_027560015.1 Chloroceryle amazona | reverse complement strand
ACAGGGATGGGGCAGCCACCACCTCTCTGGGCAGCCTGGGCCAGGCTCTCCCCACGTTCAGGGTAAAACTTTACTCCCTCTCTTAGTTTAAACCTATTCCCCCTTGTGCTGTCCCAACAGGCCCTGTTCAAAAGTCTGTTCCATCTTTCTTAGAGGTCACTTTAAGTGCTGAAAGGCCCCCAGAAGGTCTCCCTGGAGCCTTCTCCTCTCCAGGCTGAACCCCCCGTGCATCATTGAACTTGGTTTCTAAGAAGTTGGCATCGATACCAATACAGCTGCCATCATGGTTGGGCTTTTTAGCTCCCTTGTCAGCATTTCTTATTTCCCTGCAGAATGCAAGGTGTGTGGTATATTATTTATTAAAGAACTGACAGCGTGTGCAGCATTCTGACTCGAAAGTCACAGTGGTAACCTACCGCGCCAAAGATTCGGCGGTGAATTTTAATGCTAACACTCTACCTGTCATCTTTACCTTCTAGCAACTGTTTTACAGCTTCCCTGTTCAGCTGCAGACAAGCTTCAGGTAAAACCCCGCCACCTTAGAAGCCGTGATACAAACTGTGCTCTCAGTGTGAAAAATACAGCATGTTGTGGCTTGCATTTTATTTTTGACGAGAGAAGCCAATTGGTCCATCGCTCAGACATTGTGCCACCCGGCTCAGCTCTACGTCAGCGGGCAGCCCACGGGGTGAGACCGGTGGCGTTGGGGATGCAGCACACACAGATCCCATCCCCTCCCTCCTCCGCAATGCCACGGGAAGACCTGAGCTCTTTCTGCCTTCACTGAAATAAGCAAGTTCTGTTCATCTGCCAGGAATGTACAAGTAAATACAACGATTGTGTAAGTCGCTTGTAATACCCAAAGTATAAGCAAAGTTGTGCGCAGGGAAGGTGAGTTTCTGGCGGGTTTCCAGGGGAGTTCCTCAGCTCAGCACTGCAGAGCTGAGATCGTCCCCTCTGTAAGGGTAACACAAATGTGAGGTATTTAGGCCAGATAGAAAAGGTGCAGACGGGTGGGATACAAAATGAGCTGTCTCCTTCTGGTGGTGGTGCTTTTAACACTGACCCCGTGGCTCTAGATTTATTTCATCCCGATTGGCACTCGCTGGTCTCCAACGCCTCTTACTTTCCAATCGCGTCAGCGCGAGCGACAAGTGCAGCGTCTGGAGTCAGGGCTAACGTGTCTCCTGCGTGTCTGTGTGCGAGCTGAGGTGTCCCTTTACCCGTGAGCTGGCGTTAGCAGGGGACACTTTGTTAAATTCCATTTAAATTCATTAGTGCTGAGGCTCAGTTAATGGGGCGCTGGTTTAAACGCTTCGATGATCAAACCCCACTCAGCCAGGCGGTTGTTTTCTCCCTTGTAGAGAGGTGCTGCATGTCAGGCTGGGTTGTGAGATGCTGTGACCACGGTACATGTCAGTCCTTTGCTTTGGATGTATCTCACACTTTCTGAACATCCCAGTATCCACAATAATTCACACAGGCTACAGCGTGAGCACCTTCTCCTTTTCCTCCATATCATGCTGTTTCTGTAGAGTATTGATTCCTATGCGGAGTTTTGGACCTTAAAGTGTTCTCCGTGCCAGCAAAATGAAGGCCACAGCTGGCAACGGTGCTGCTCTGTCACAGCAGAACTCTTCCAGAGGCTTTAAATGTATGTACGAGACCGTTGTCTCGGAGGTGGGTCTGAAACAGAGAAAGGAACAATCTATTTTGCTTTTTCTTTCTATAAAAGTACAGTGATTTTATGTATGTGCCTCTATCCTTCTGAAAGGAAATTTTCCATGCATGCCCTTCTGGAGGGAGAAAGGACAAGACAGAGAGGGAACGAGAAGAGCTGTCACCAATTACTCTGCTGTAAGGCACCAAGGTACTACTGTGATAAATGCGATGTAAGAAAGCACACAGAATAATATGGATTGATGTAACGCAGAGCACGTGTGTGAAACGTCTCGATCACCGGGAGGATGGTGACCACTCTGGATGATGGCTTCAGAAATCAAAATGAACTTAATAAATGTAAAAGGGAAAACAAAGATCCATTTCTTGGAGAAGTGGAGGCAGGCGGTTGTGGAGAATCACTAAGGGAGCAGCAGCGGGCGATGCGATGCTGCTGCAAACTGCCATGCTCTCTTAGGATTTATCAATAGGTGGCATATGTAAGTCATAAAGAAAGATGTAAAGATGACTCCACCAAGCGCCGGCAAGGCCTTGGCTGCAGCGCTGCCTTTGGTTTCGTGTTCTGAGCTGAGAAATACAGGACAGGGGGAGAAGAAGTAAGAGATGTAGGAAATGGTGAAGGAAGGGAGGATGCTGAGCCTGAGAAATAACTTTTAGAGGGAATTGGATAAATATTCCAATGTGTAAAAAGTTAGAGGAGGTTTGATCAACTGATTTTGAATGCTGAGGGAAAGATGAGACAAATCGGGTCTGTACTGAGGGAAAATGTCTCGGGCTGGATATCAGGAGGGCGATTTAAACTGGTTATTAGGAGAGGGGGGGAGATGAAACAACAACTTCTAAATCATCGTTAGGGTGAAATACCAGAAGAAGCTACTTAGGAAGTTCGGGTATCTGCTTCATGGAGGGTTTTCTAAGAACAGGTTAGACAAACATCTGTTGGGGATTGTCTGGGCTTCTTTATCCTGTCTTTGTGCGGCCGGGGGGGACCAGATGGTCTCTTCAGATCCCTCTCCATCCTCTTCCTAGAAGTTTACCAAGCAGGGAAGGGAGTGGACCTGAGTTTAATGAGAGCACAGTATCATCCTATTAGCTGATCCTCTTTCAGAATAGAATCAGAGAGAAACCACAGCGAACTTCACTATATAAGTAAATGGGGGGAGGGGGTTAATTGTTGCTGACTTGCAATTTCGTGGAGCACTCACCAAAAATACACAGAAAAGTCATAAAACTTGGCACATTTAAGGTGTTCCTACTGCATTTGTAGCGTGACAGTTTCAAGAAACAAGTGTCTTTTTTCTTGATGAACGTTATGTAGCAAAAATAGCAGGTTTCTAATTATTTTTTCAAGGATATTATAAATGTGTGTTAGGCCTTGGGTTTTTAATTGCCTCCTGTTTTAAAACAAGTAACAACAACACCCACCAGTATTTCTGACCCTATCTGAGCACGTCACACCTGGGTGCTCCTTGCGTGTGCAAGCCCAGGAGATAATCGTGACGAATCGTTCTCGCTCCCCAGTCCACAGAAGGAGCAAGTTATTCAGTAGCTGCTCTGAAAAAAATCCATCCTGAAGGAAAACAGAATGAAAACGTGAAAAGTCAGCACCTCGCTTCTTCAGCAGGTGAACTCGGTGACTGCAGCGGCGTTTCCCTCCCTCCCTGCCTGCCTGCCTGCCTCCCCCGGGCTGCGCGTTGGGAGGTTCCAGTGAAATGTAGCTGCTGTGGAAAGTCCTGCTCACAGCGAGGAGGAGACGTGACCTCTCGGCGAGTCAGATCCAATTTTACAGGCAGCCCTGAGTCAGGGTGGAGCCCGTGAACTGAACTTTGTCTTGAAGAAGGAAGTGATGGCGGTGGCAGCTTGTGTTGCTAAGCAGATGAGCTGCTGTATTTTTATGTCAGCTGATAGTTGTGTCGGGTGTGTGACTTCATTCTTAGATACGATGCCTTCCATTTTATTAAGGACAAAGGTCAGAAACTGTCAGCGCTGTGATAGCTGTGCCTCTCCATATAAGAAGAGGCATGTTCTACTGAGCCGTCAAAGATGGAAAGGGGAGTCCCTGACGCTGCTTCCGCACCCTGCAAACAAAACCGACCGTGGAACTGTCAGCTTGTGTCATGATCCAACAGCAAACGTCCTCGCGGGCAGGGGTGTAGTGGAGTAGGTCAGTTCCCCGGTGTTGCTCCCTTTTCACGAGAGCTCGCTGCTGCTCCCAGTTAAAGAGGTGGCCTTGTCTCCGGTAGGAATGGGACCGGGGGGGCTGAGGTGAGCAGTCGGGCACTGGCCTGTTCAGCCAGAGCCCGGATGGCAAACTAAGGCACCCTGCCGCTTACCTGGCTAAACCAAGCGGTGAGTCTGGCCGGGAGGAGAGCAGGTTGTTCATCGCCTCCGTGCCGCGGGCACTCGGGCAGCGCCTGCTGCCTGCCGGCCGCCCGGCTCGTCCCAGGTGGGTAGCTGCACCCGGGCAGTGTTTCAGAGAGGCTCGAGGGGGAGAGCGCAGGCAGGTTCTGGGCAGCTGCCCGCAGCTCTCTGGGTGGACCCACGTGACCTGAGATTCAGGGTGTGCTGTCTCTGGTGGCATTTCCACCTATTTCCCCCCTTAAATCTTGGGTCGCATCCTCAAGCTCACATTGGGAGGGCTGTATGTTGTTAGCCTTGTTCTGGGAGATTCTGCTGAATAGACTTCCACGGAAAAAGAATGAATTTTAGGACCGGTATTAATTCTTCTTGTGGGATTCCCAGTGGTGAGTCAGCGGGGAACGCCGACAGCCCTTGGAGAGCTTTGCCCCTACGAGGCCTGGCAGGTGAGTGGCATGTGGACACGAGCTGCTGCCCCTCTCTGCTTTTCTGGTTCAGTTCCTCAGTTAAGGAGTTCCCTGCCACAGAAGTGGCTGTTTGGGCCAGTTCCAGCTTTTGTCACTCCAGCTGGCTTGAATTTAAAAAAAAAAGAAACAAACCCCAACCAAAACAAAGGCAGCCAACCCACACAAGTGTCTACCCGGGCTTGCCCTCTGTTCCCTTAGCTTGCTGGTGCCACAGGGTGGCTCCTTGTAGCACTTGTATTTCTAACGCTTTTTAGCCTTTCAGCTGAAATCGTTAAGCTTGTTCTTTCTGATATGAGTCTACTGCTTCCTGGTACTACCCAAAATCCACGTGCTCTCGGTATTTCAGCGGGCTGTGCATTGGCGAGCAATTGCTTCTGAAATAGGAATATTATTTTCTCTTAGCACAGGGCACATCGTTATGGTCTGCGCCCTTTTGGTAGCTTCACCCTCTTGCTCTGGTGTGCTTCCATGGCTGCCTAATTGTCGAGAAACTGAGTAAAACTTTCACTTGTGAAAGAAAAAGAAACCATTTGTCTTTTTCACTTCATTTGGCTGAAACAATGTTCAGAGTTGAATAAAATGTGAGTCGGTGTCAGGGTTGTGCGATTTCGGAGCCACTTCCCGCCAATCATGGGACAAAACATGATGTCTCAGCTCCTCTGAGGCTGCAAAATGGCATCCCCGGTAGCAAGCCCAAAGTGCGGGGAGGGCAGCTAATCCCAAAGTGCGGGGAGGGCAGCTACTCCAAGTATCTGGTGCAGCCGGGCTCCCGGAGCAGTTTCACATCTCTCCTTGCCTGAAAAGAAGTAGAAGAAAGGCTGTGAGAGGAGAAGTTGGGTACATCTGATGTACAGAGCTTCCTTGGGAGCTGCGAGTTCCTCCATCAAAGCAAGAAGCCAGCTGGAGGGTATGGCACGAGCTCAGGCACTTTCTGCTGGAACCGATGCACCGTTTGGACCCTCGCAGCGCCGAGCAGGTGAGGAAGCAGATGTGCTTCACAGAGCTGTTCTCCAGCAGGGCGGGTTGCTCTGAGCTCTCTGCACAGTCCTCAGCAGCAGCAGCAGCTCTCACAACAAGCCAGAGAGCGGGCCTGGGTTGTCAGAAGTGATGCACAGGCTGCTGGGGTCTCCCTGTGCATGGCATGTGTGGGGACTCAGCACCGTGAGGTGTCATCTGCTGCCTTGAGAAGTGACAACATCTAGACCTTAAGATCACATTTCACTACCGGATAAAACAGATGCTGGTTCTTCCAAGTCTACTGAATAAATAACCTTCCTTCACATCTGCATGTGACACTAAATCATTTGCATTTTGTAATACTGATGTTTTAGACCAGATGTAAATGCTGCCCGGTAACCTCTGCGCTGTCCTTGTTGTAGAGCAACTTATCTCTGCAGAATTATCCCTGACTTGCTCAGCTTTGTGCAAACCATCCCTAGGGTGACAGTTTACCTGGATAGGTGAAGTGTAGCAATTCCCTGGGGTTTTGTTGGTGCACATCCCCTGGCTCTGCAACTGCTGTTGAAATTCTCAGCCGTTCATGCAAATTCTCCCTGATCCCTGAGCCAAATGGCTGCCTGCATCGGGCGGATTGCTGCGGCCAAAGGGCTGGGCGGCTACCAGGGAGTTTTCATCCCTGTCATCTCTTGGCTACTTTAATAAGCTGTTACCAATAAGGTAGATCACAAAGACTGACGCCTTGCTCTTGCCTCACTCTCCTAAGGTGCTGCAAAGTGCTCGTTGATAACTTGGGGGGGAGTTAGGGCTTTTCTCTCCGGGGATTGGCTGAAGGACAGGTTAAAAGATTGGGAACATTTCCTCTGTAGCAGCTATGCAATGATGTCTTTCAGCCAGGGCTGGTCCTACCACGTGTGAACACCTGGACCACGTCCCACCTCAGAGTGGTGAAACCCCTGCAGCACTTTTCCTCACTCTCCATTTCCCATCCTTGCTGAGCTGTTGGAGAGCGGCCGTGGATCCCCCCAGTCTGCAAAAGTGCCATTTGCAGATTTTCTTCTAAGGGTGGAAAACTTCGGGAGACTCCCTCCCTCCACGTTTTTATTACCCCATTAGTAAGCCAGCTGATTTCATAGGCCGTGGCCCAAGGAGGATTTATGGGATGCAAGGAGCTGGTTCTGTGCCTTCAGCAAGAGGCACGCACTGCAGAACAGAGCATTTTTTTTTTCCTTGGAACAAACATTTAACTAAGTACCTACACTTGTCCCCCCTCGTTGCTGGTGCCACACCAATATACTTCTTTTTGTAAAGAAAGCTGCATTTCTTTGATTGCCTTACCCTGTCACCACGATAATCTTTAACCACTTTTCATGCTCGGAAGCTTCGCAATCTGATTTCTTCTCAAGGAGAAACTGAAACAAGTTCTAGGGGGAGCAGTGAGGCTGCTGGCAGTTGGTCTCAGAATGAGTTTCTCCTGCCCTTAAATCTTGGAGAACCTGAATCTTTGAAAGCGAGGGGAGTTCCAGGCGGGTGCTGGCTCCGCCAGGGTGCCTGGCTGCCAGGGTAGGGGCACACGGAAGCAGGCGTGCTGGTGGTTCTAGGCTGCTTACTCTCTGGTCTGTCCGCATAGTGCAAGAGAAAACTGAAACTGGTTACATTTAGTAACTTGGGAGGATACCTCTGTGTAGGTTGGCTGGTTTCTCTCATTTTCACAAAGTAGAGAAATACGGACATTAAAAATAGAGCGCTGGTAAACGGAGCAGATTTGGCGAAGGTTTACTCGGGGCACGCGCTGCTCAAAGGGGTGTTGGGTTGTTTTTTTTCTCCTAAACGCTATTTCCACTTGCTATTTTTAACTTTATGGAAGACCACGGTGAGGAACAGGGAGGGTATTCTCCCGCAGTGCCACGTGCCATTAGCTCTTCAACACGTTTTCCAGTCGAAAGCACGGGACAGCATCACCTCCCCGGTGGCTGGCCCCTTGCGACCGGTGACGCCTCTCCATCCCCAAACTGGCCCTTCTCCCAGAAAGGTGCTTTCTCCCAAACCCAAGAGAGATGGGGTAGGCCGGACGTGAACGAGATGACGTGGAAGAGTTTCAGACGCCCTCCGGAGAAGCCTGCAATATTCCTGTGCCTGGAGCGGCCCTCGCGGCCACGAGCACCGACATGAACGCCAGGATGGAAGAAGCCAACGAGGCGAGGGGAGCTTTTGACATCCACGTTGTCCAGGTCCAGTTCCCAGCTCGCTGGCTGTGTGTTAGGAGAGCGTAGAGGAAAAGCTGGGCGAGATCTTATGGAGGCACCTTCTCTCTTTCCCAGGGAAGAGGTAGGAGGGTGGGTGCAGCCAACAGTCCCTAAAAAGGAGAGGCGGGAGCCGGAGGGGGAGGGTGCCCCAGCTCAGAAGCACATGACTTTGTTTTTCCCTCTCCAACATGCTACAAAACAGCGATAGTAAAAAGTTATCTCGTCAAATGACTCGCTGAAAATTCCTGTAATGCAGAGTGTCTTTACACGGGGTTTACATTTTAATCTCTTTATACTTTTAAGACGCTTATTTAGTTTCCAGAGCGTTGCAGGGAAGACCGTTAAGCGTGCTACTGGTAATCACTTTTTGGTGGGATTTGTCTAATTTACTTACGGAATGAGTTTGTTTCGGTTTGTCTCACGAATTTGAATGCATAGTTTACGAACAGGACAGCAGCGGGACTCGGCAGCCCTCCCGGTCCCGATCCCGGCGGGACGGGGCCACTGCCGCGGGCGGGCAGAGCTTAATGGCCGCTTCCCTTTGAAACCCCGACGGGATCGGGACAAAGTCCACCCCAAATCGCGGACTCGAGCCGTCCTTCCCCCTGCTCCCTCCCCGCCTGGCCTCGCCCCGGCGGCAGGGGGGCGAGTGGCGCCGGGAGGCGGTGCTGGAGCGGGGCGATGCTCGGGCGGCGTGGAAGGAGCGGGAATACGGGGCAGGTGAGAGGTGCTTGTGTGGGCACCAGCACTTGCTTCTCGTTCCTACAGTGGGGACTCTCCCCTCTCGAATGCTGAGTCGCAGGCACGCAGCCGGGTGAGGTGGCCCGCACAACAGGGCGTTTGGCTCCCTGGCTGAAGGCGCACTGCTAAGTACAACACCAGACCCTGAAAGCTGCTAGGCAGACTCAAGTTGTGATTGCTGTACAGCAGCACTTCACTAAAATCACTTGGGATTTGTCCCTCTGCCCTCGTGTGAAGGGTTTCAGCCCTTAATAATCTTCAGGCTTGTTTTCTTCCATGGTAATTGGTCTCCGGCAAGTGCAGAATGAGGTGAGGTCGTTGGTATTAACTACTGTAGCCCTTTTGTTCACTAGCAGTCTATTTTTTATTTTAAACAATACCGAATTGGTAGAGTCAGAATTCACATTGTCCAGACTACTCTTCTAGCATGCAAATTAGCCTGATAGTTATAATTAACATGGGATTTCCTGGTGTTGCTAGAGCTGCCCAAACCCTGCCTTTTCTGTTGCAAAAATGGGAGACAACAGGCATGGCAGCTAGCACTGGGAACTTCCTCTTTCCATCAGGGCAGCTCAAAGTACTTTCCTGAGAAGGTCAGTAGTAGTGTTTAAGATAACAGAAGCTGAGGGGATGATACTCTGCATCAGGACAGCAGCAGGTATTGGAACATCACCCAGCTTTGCAGGGCCTTGTAGAAGTGCCATCTCTTTACAGAGTCAACCTTTTAAAATCAGTTTCTACACTGTGTTGCAGCATGGATGCAGGAAGGAGGAGGTAGAAGCACAGAAAGGGCATTTTATATATGTACAGGCAAGCAGTATCTATACTGCTATCATAAGCATTTAGGCCAAACAACACTGTTCAGGTTGGCTCTACTGTATCTGTCTTGCTGTATGCATAGAGCTCTTACCCGAGATCCTAATACCCACTGGGATGGGATGCCTTGAAGTATCCAAATAAGCATTAAACTAAAGTAGGGGCCTGCAGTAAGAACAAGATAATGCTGCCATTGGACGTTTTGGAATAATTTTCAATGGGATTCATATTTGAAAGACCTGTGACACTTGTGCCTTGATTTAAACACAAACCTAAAAGTTTACAGGGCCAGGCTGAGCCTGAAAGTACAGGCAATCAAGGTACAGTTGAGAAGAAAAATGCCCTCTCTCATTTACACACTCTTTAACACCCCTGCTTATCCACACAGAAAACTTCCATTTCACTTAACTGCCCCTTTCCCCAGATGCTGCTCAGTTATGGTGCATCTCATTAAAACAAAAATAAGCTGCATAGGTTCAGGTTTTGCACCCTGTTGGTCCTTATTCAGGGCTGTAGTGTGAAGGCCACTGCAAAGGAGTGCCTTGAAAATGGGAGGTGGCTGCTTGAGAAAATTGATTTTTCACCTTCAAGAAAAAAGCTCTTCTCAAACATTATATAAACAATATAAACATTCCTTTTAACCCTAAATCTGTATGGTAATGTCCCCAGTAGGACATTGCTCGGTAGGAATCCAGGACAGAACAAACATATACACTAGAGCATATGTATACCAAAGAAATGTTAGCAGTCATTTTCACTTTAAATGACTGCTGCAAATGTAAAATGATAGTCTTCGCACCTCAGCTGATGTCACCATGGGGAGATGGTTGCCAATGGGTAAAAGCCATGCAGCCAGCAATTGTATGGGGTTGATTTATCTTCTGTAACTGTCAGAAAAAAAAAACAAACAGCAATGCAGATCTTGAATTAAGTCTTGCTAAAAAGGCGCTGGTGTTTTCAGGAAAAAAAAAAAAAAAGATAATCATGGTACAGAATAGAACATAAGTCTGCATGCTTGTTTAGTTGATATTTACTGATCCGTGTGTGCAGATACACAATACCAACGATGGAAAATGCATTAAGAAATCTCCAGTGAGCTTTGCAAAGTGAGGTTAGTGAGGGTATTTCTTAATAGTCCTGCACTTCATAAAAAGGTCTGAGCTCCCCTCTTTACTGTGTATTAAACAATCTGCTTTCTCTTGAGTTTAGTGCCATCTCTAATCTCTTGCCTCCTAGGAAAAATGCCACCCCTCGCAACTGTTTTCCCCCTTCTAGGGCTATATGTTATTGAGAGGTGTCAGTAGCTGCAGCAGAAAGGAAGGCTGCAGCTTCAGAAAGCATCAGCCTCAAAAGATTTATAGCACTGTGGTCCAAATTACCAGGGATGCTTTGAAGAATGGATCATTTTTCAAATCACCAGGACATGCAAGGGAAAAGCAGGAGAGTGCCAAACTGACAAGGCAAGGGGGACAGACAGACTAGGTGAAACAAGACAACTGCACTGAGTACGGCTAGTCCCAGTTAAAATGGGATAAACTTCCTCTCCCAGTTGTCAGAAACTTCCAACAGGCAAGGTACCAACAACCTGGTGACTAGTGCAGATACCTTCCAAAAGCAGGTCCATTCATTGTGGTCTTTGCCCTTCCCCATTCATTCCATATTCATTCTGTTGGTGTGTTTTTTTTTCTGCAGTTACCAACATTTTCCTGTGTAGGATTTATCTCCCAAATTATTCCCTCCAGACGCATGTACACCCTTTGAGTGTGTGCGCCTGTCTGGGCTGCTGTGGAACTGCTAGCGGAGGGGCAGCTGCTTGTGGCCCTGGCTCTCCACAACTGCACCCGTATGGGGACTGGGCAGAAGGCCTGGTGGTGGTGGCACTGACAAAACTCGTCCCTCCAAGGCACACGAACAGAGGGATGCACATGGCAGCGGGAGGATTCCCCAGAACTGAGTCAGAAGGAAAAGGCACACAGGAAAGGCTGCTTTGCTTTCCAGTTCTTGCTGACTGAGCCTTTTGCATTCTTGCTTCCCGGCCTCACAGATGAGACAAGCAGTGCATCCTCTGTTATCACAAACCTGAGTCATCCTCAGCGCACACACCAGTGCCACAGGATCTCTCTCTCAAAAAAGAACTATTCTGAAAGAGAGAACTGCAACATTTTCAAACACTCTCAGAGTAACAACTTCCCTTTACTGTACAGTCATGAAAGTAGGGATGTGCGTCCCAAGACTGCCAGGAGCAAAGATTGAGGAAAAAAGGGAGGTGGCCCCTTTCTGAGTGCTTACAAACCTCAAGGTTTTCTGTTGCCTTTCTGTGCTTCACCCTTTCTGTGCAGCCTGCCTAAGATGGTGTTTCAGTGGTGCCCTAAGCAGCGTCAAGCAGGAATTACCTGGTATGTGAGATAAGTTCCTGTTCAATGGTTGCAAGCCGAGGAATGAAACTCAAGTGCATTTTATTACTTTTTAAAGAACCATAGGGCTGGCTGGCTGGCTACCCTCCATTTGCTGATGCCACTAAAAACAGTTGAATTGACTACGCTGGGATTTCTAGCACTCTTGGGATGCCCAAACCTACACAGAGCACACACAAATGACTGTTGGGACAAAACCGAATCTACTGTCTTTCTGTGTTGCCATAAAATTCAAAGTTCATGTAATAAACAAGCAACCTCCCACCAAGGCTCTGCAGCATTGCCAGCTGATTCAGTGTGCCTGTCATAGGAAAGCTGAATTCAAAGAACAGAGCGAGGGAGGTAGATTAAGAAATATATCCCATAGATTTTTGGACCAGACTCTGCTTGGTTTCTGCAGAAAGCCAAACCCCCTGCCTCTGTGCATGTTTTCCAGATGATGGTCACATTATACCCCATATAGTACCGTTGGCTTTGCAATCAATTACTAAAACATCAGGAGAGAAATGGAGCCTCCAGCCCCCAGTAATCTGTCTAAAACCAGATAAGATTCTAAGAGAGGAGCAGGTTGTAATGGGATGGTGGCTGATTGTTGCTCTTCCTTTCTTGTGTCATTTACCTAAAGCTGCTTGAAAACTTGCAGATAAAATAACATACACCCATGGTGACATCCTGCAAGTAAATAGGTGCTTGTAAAAAATAAGATACTTAATGACTGTGCCCAATCTGCAGACAGTCTTGCACACACATGAAAGAAAGCAGCTGGGGGTGTGGCTGTAGGCTCAACAAATGCCACTGTCCCCACATCCCATTCCCACACCACACCTGACAATCACCTGCAGCCAATACAGAGAATGTATTTGGGATAGATAGATCCCAGTGCATTACAGTGAAGGTGTTGGGCAGATTCCATTCTGCTTCAAGAAAGGGTTTGAAGCTATCTCTCCTACACATCAACACCCCTATGCTCCCCATCTTAATCCTCACCCCCAACTAAGGAGCTCTGCCATAGAAGGAAACCAACACCAACCCCACGGCCTCCCTGCCATCCCTTTGCAGTTCTGGGCACCAAGCTGCAGACGCTGATCACATCTGGCTGTGCTGCCACCTCCCGAGAGAATACAGTATCCCAGCTTCTGCTCAGAGGAGAGGATATGTTCTGCAGCCAGGCTCGAAGCCTGCACAGAGGTGCACAGAGGAGCCAGGGCTCTCCATGCTGCCCGCAGCCTGGGGAGACAAGACGTGGGCCCAAGCATCACCATACCTCTAAGTCAGCTGCAGCCTGGCCTCCTCTTTTATTCACAAGGTTGAAGAAGAGGTGGGAGGGTGAGACTGCCTACAGTAACTGAGACAAAAATGCACACATGGGCAAGGGTGAGGACTTGAGAGGGAAAGAGAACTGGGATCCCAAAGAGATGTCAGAGACAGAGACTGAGATTACAGTGGAGAGAAAGGGCAAGTCTTTCAGAGGGTAACAGGAAAGTGGTAGCAGGGGAGTGACAGTTTTTAACCTGAACATCCCAGAGGAACTGCATGAAGTGACAAGGGGCTGTGGGATAGTCCAAATGCGGGAGACAGCACCACTAACCACACCGGAGACATCATCTGAGTACCAGGTCACAGACTGGATCTCCTTCATTGCTTAGACACGAGTTTTCTAAGTGCCTTTTATCATTTTTAGGAGGATAAAAAACCAAACAAACAAAAAAAAGGACAATGTTATAACAGCTCAATACAAGTAGTTATATTCATCTACTACTGAATGTAAGCAACATTGGAAGGTCTGCCAGGCTAATTAACAGTAGCCAGGAAAAAACACAAGAATAACCAAAGTAGTAACACAACCTTGCCTGCATATAAATCAGTGAACTCCTACTGATTTGGGAAATCCATGAACCTACAGCAAAACAAGGAGAGGCAGTTCCAGACTGCTGTGTGGGAGACATTAAAACACTGTTCTCAGATATTCTCATCTACAACTTCTTCACAGTCTTGAATGTGGAGAAAGAGTCACAGAGAAGGAATAAGCACTCAAATGAGAAAAATACTTTATCAACAAGGGGAGGTCTGGAAGCTACTTCCACTGAATCAAAGGTTTTGATCCTGTTTGAAAGGAGGTGACAACCATCGAGCTACAGCTTTGTATTTGTCTTCCTCCATTAATTTATCATTTTTCCAAAAACTACAGTACCCCCAAATTCCTCAAAGTTCTTTTCCAATTGAAACTTCCAAGTTGCTAACTGTGGGCACTGCTCAGCAAGACACAATTAGTTAGCCATTGCCATCCTTCTTTGTCACAATAGGAGAGATGACGCTATCAGTAAAAGCATTTTGTTGAAGACCCTGGTAGTCATAGCAAAGGCACCACTGGGCAATTGAAAACTGTTAAAATCTGAATGCAGGCTTGGCTGGTTTGATTTTTCTGGGGCAGGGGTGTGGGGAGGGATATGAAGGTGGAATGCAGATGTGATTTCAGAGAAAAAACCCCACTTAGTTTTATACCACTAGATTGTATAGGTGCAAAGGAATAGGGAAAATAATTTAGATAGCCCACAGATATGGCAATTACTAGTGCAAAAACTATATGAATATTAAAAAAGAAGCCAAGAGTGCAGTAGCCAGCGGTCCCCTGCTTCCCATGCCAGCATAAGCAGGAAGAAAAAATTGTGGTACCTAACTCAGATAGTTCTCAGAAGGCAGAATTTCAAGTATTTCTGTCATTTAACCACTCTCTGGCATGAGTGCGTAGCTAAAAAACAATATACTGAGTGCAGCCTTACTCTGAACTCCACTGGAAAGTTCATTATGGCATCTGGGTCAGCAAATCCCACAAGATATGGTCTGCCTGACAGCTATATACTGAAGAATGAAGTAAATTAATAAACTGTATTTTTTTTTTTGCAGGTTCATATACCTCGAACATACCTTGCTGTGTCAAATACCCTTTCATTTCAAAGATCAGAACAACAGAATCTCCAGAACTCCAATAGGAAGAAGGGCCATTTGAAGCAGCGAGCTGATCAGAAAGTACAACCTCCCCAGTCCTGAGAGCTTCAGGAAATGCAGAAAATAGGACCAAGCAGAGAAACAATTGTAAGGTGCATGGCCTAATGCTTTGGTAAGTTTTGCTTTTGGTAATTTGCCACTATGAACTGATGTAGTCCTTTCTCCCCACCCCAGTAACCGTTTTGTTGTCTGGGTTATTTTTTTCCTCCCTCTGTTCACCACATCCATAAATTATATTTTTGAACCCAGTTTAAGAATTTGCTGATTGTTATCTGTGCTAGGAGAAAGAGTAAATAGCCATAACCCACACTAGGAATACTGGCCCACTGGCCTGCAGTATCAACATGACTTGACAAAAAAAAAAAAGAGAACAAGATGCAACAGCTTTAGGGAGATTTTAGCAAGACACATAGGAAGTTCTATATTGGGTGGGACCTTACTACAACTACCAAGAAGCCTTTATTTCAAAATGTAGAAATACTTGTGGGGTTATCATGGAAGATCCTTATGCTCAGGTTCACTCATATCCTGTAGCCTTCTGATGTTTGCAATCATTCAAGGCAAACAGTTGCACAGGTGTGAGTGGGAATATGATAAATTATTCTGAGGAACCAGGAAAACTGGAAAGAGGCCAGAGATCTGTCCATAACACACACATCTAAACCACCAGTAGTTAGCAGATCCTTCTCATTCCTTGGAGAAGAAGAAAACAAAGCCTCATTATCTTACCTTTCTTTGTTTGTACAAGAAGTGACAAAGTACCTACCTTTGTGTTTAGATATGTTTCTCCTGCTGGGGGTTGATGGGAAAAGATGGCTTCTGCAAATCCCTATCAAACAACAGCCTTTGGTTAGAAAGGGGCCTGAAGCTGAGGGAGAGCCCTTAAAGCTCATCTTTCGTACAGCAAATCTGACAATTAATTAAAACTGTTCAATTTCTTCAGTTCTAGGACAGTGGGAAAAGGAGCAGATATCAATTTGTCTGGGTAAAAGTGGGGTGAGGGAGACTGAGGGTCCAATAGCCCCCAGAAGCTCATCAAGAGTGCAACTTTTATTTCCATCTTGTCTGATTAATAAATAAGGGAATTGCTTATGCTAAGCCAGTTTTCCCTTGCTTTTCCTTGTGTTTACTCCTTTCACCCCTGCTTTCTGTCACAGTGAATTATATTGTATGATTCTATTATTGTATGTTTGTATTTCACCGTATTTTTAAACTCAACCATTAAAACCCAGTTTGCAGGCTTGTTGGTGCATAGAAATTATCAGCTAATCGTTCCCTTCTACAAATACCCATTTCATTCTATCTTATTTGCATTAACAATCAATACGGGGTGCGTTTCATTCTGCATCTCTCATTTCTTTGCTGTGGGAGCAAAATCTCTGAAATTCCCCTGTAGACTTAGAGGGATAAAGGGACTTCTCCGCAGTCCTGCAAAAGTCTTTGGTGAGGTTTCAAGAGAGGGGAATAATCTACTTCATGAAAACACCAGAGCTGCTGTGAAGGCAAGCTAAAGGTGGAAATCTTAGGTGTGCCAATCCCTAGTGAACATGAACTAGAGGGGATTTCTATTAAACTCACTTTGCCTCTTTTTAGCCTGTGGGATGTGGAGGCAGCCTCCTCCTGCCAGAGTCTGGTGAGTGGTGGTATTCCTGATAGCACCCACCTTGTTCACTGCAGTTACAGCTGAAGAAGGTTTGTCATTTGATAGTGAACACATTTAAAAATGCAGCCTTCAGCTGAACCTTGGATGTTTGTTTGGAAGCTTCTTCTGTGGTTTATAGTAACCCCTCCTTTCCTGACAAGGATGAGCAGATTTCACTCCATTAACAGCATCTCCCTCAGGTTCTCTGAGTTAAAAAGAAAGTCCTTAAAGAACTCCGAGGGTGCCTTTGGGACTCACATACAACACAACAGTGGTTTGATGGAAACAGCTTAATTTAAATTGGATTTCATATCGATTCATTGAACAGCTGAGGAACCCCATGTGGACACACTTATTTGCCTTTAAAAGTTGGCTTAAAATCAGTTCTTAATCTATTTAAGCTCCACTGATCAGATTTAAATATATATGTAAAAGGTCAAGACAACCTTTTGTGTTGATTAAATGAAATGATATTGAAAGCAATGCTCAAGTAAACTTGTGCAGCTCTGTGTAAAAGCTGTCGAATTAGTGTAATATGGATTGTCAAAAGATGGAGAAACGTTTCTCTCCCTTGAAGCTTGCAAATTCAATCTCTTGACTGAATGCTAGCAAGATAGAGGCAGATGTATCTCTCCTCTGATGGAGCCATGTATTGATTTGATCATTAGATATAGAAAACAAATGCTTAATTCAGTAATAGGCACATTTTATGCATTACCTTGATGGTGTTGATCTTAGCCCTACATATATATATTTTAGCACAAAATCACATATATTCCCCCTTCGATATGAAAGTTCAAAATTCAGGCCTGGGAATGTTTTTGAAATGATAATCTTTAAAATGTTATAATCCAGAAAGATAGGATATTTTTTAAAAAAATATGATAAATAACAGCATGAAAGGATCACTTATGTCAGGAGCCTATTTCACTGTTCAACAGGTGCAGATATTCACTGTAAATTCAATTTCATTTGTGCTGAGGGGTTGAATTGATGAGAAATCACTTTATTGGTATGTGAAATATTTACTCTGTGTAGCTGGACAGCTTCCCAGAAATTCTGATGAAACACATTAATGCACAAGAAAGAACATAATTCCTTCATAAAGCTTGTGAAAATAGAAGCTTTGCTCCTGTCACTATCTTATGCAGAGTTTTTAAAACTATCTGAATCATCCATACAAAACCATGTAGAATAACTATTAAGGAAGATCTTTTTAGGTAGAAAATTTTCTCTCTGTTGAGTAAAGCTGCTGTTATAAACATGAATAACCCGAAAGAAATACACTTTCATTTAAATTACAGTTTTCTTCACCCTATTTAGAAACAGCCTTTTTCTTGTAGAAGGGTGAGAAACCACATGTTGCTTTGAACAATTTCAGATGCCCAAAGGAGAGGAGTGACATTGGGATCACTTCAAAAAGCACATGAACTTAGAAGCCAATAACTAACATTCGGCTGGGAATTATTTGCATGTGTCCTGTGAATGAGAGGCATTATTTGCTAAGAATGATTTATTTAGACAACTCAGCTATAGATTTCTATGGATGTCTATAGATGTCTGTGGAACAAACAAAATATGGTACAAAGGTACAAGAGTCTTTCAGTTACTATCTGAAAGTTCTGGGGTCCCCCCTGTAATACGAGATCTGGGTTTGCTATGCAGAGTAATTAATCTATGTGACAAATACAGTCAAGTGTAGTTCTTAGTGTTACAATACACAAGAAAGAAGGACATCAGTAGCAGGTTTACACAGACAAGGAGTTTCAAAAAAATGTAGGCTTCATTCCTTGCATCTGAGCAGCCACATAAAAAACACAACCTAAATTAAAACACCAATAAAAGCCAATATGAACTGTGTTGTATTAAAAAGCTAATATGCAGAGCCATGAAAGCTCAAGAGTTTACATGAGCAGCCTATAAAATGCTAATATAACTAACACCAGGGAACTCTGTAGAAACCATCTCTCTGCAAATCCAAAACTATATTAAAAAAATAAAATTAAATTAAATAATAAAAAAAGCAAACTATTTCCAGGGCCTGGAATAACAGATGTATACAAATTTGCAGGGTTAAAATTTGTTCTCTGTTCCTGATTCACAGGTGTATCTCACCAAAGTATACACATATTTTTCAAGGATATGTTTCTCCAAGATGAAAGTGAGTCCTTCGTCCCGCCTGCTATAAACTACCTCTGAGTTTAAGTTCAGGGAATTTGAACATGAGTAGTACAATTGCCTTTCCATTCTCTAAACATTATGGCTACACGGTGGGCTGCTGCAGACAGTCTGAAGAACTTGTTTAGACTGGCTGTTAGCGACAGTATTTATATCATTTTTGCACAGATGCTTGTAATGGTGTTTTAAATGTTCATGCTTTATTCAAATGACATGGAAAAGGGTAGGTGCGCAAGGCAGCAAGTGTGTGGGTGTTGGCTTTAACTCTAGAGTGAGGACATTTCATTGAATGGTCAGAGCAAGAGTTTGAAAAAGAGGAAGCAGATTGTTTGGCGTGGGATTTTTTTTATTTACCATTGCACAGCAAACTGTTGGAAAGCAGTCACGTGTCAGATCTTCTAAGTCTTTCTTCCTGAGAAGATACAAACTGCCCAAGTAACATGTGGATGAAGTGTTTCTCCATGAACGCTGTGTACATTAGGCTAAAACCATTATGCTAGTTTATTTGCAGAACAAGGGAAGAAAGCATCTTTTTATTACAATGTTGAGTATTTTAATTAAAAGGGGAATTATGGCTTCTGCCCCTCATAACACCAAGCAAATTCATACAGATTTGCATAAAAAGAACTTACTTTCTCATGGAATGGAATTTTCTTTCTGGCCCCATATGCAAAAGCTCACATAGAGCTTGTAGTCTTGCTCTATGTAATTCATACAGCAGCAGTGACGTGGAGAATGGTCCTTTGAGGAAAGGAGCGGGCAGATAAGTTGGGAGAATTTTTTCTGTAATTTGAATGAATCGTTAATACTTAACATTTCAACTACTCATTGGAGTATGACAGAGAACATCGGTCACTTCCATCAAGAGCATCATTCATAGGAGCAAAAGTCCTATCCCAACAATGAAAACATTGCTGGGATACCACCAGAAACACTTGTTCCTGTTTCCATAGGCTCAGCAGTACTTCAGCTGGCCTTTTTATGAAGATCAGCTGAGGGTATGATATACAACAGTAGGTTGTACAGAAATCGTACTTGCAGTCAGAGACTGGAAAATGCCCGTTCAAGACCAGACTAATCTCAACTATTTACTTAGGAGTTTTTACACCTGGGAGCTGTGAAAAGGATAGTTTAAAACTTTTATACATTAAACAGCTACAAAATGAATTACAATTGATATTGTTAACTATTCCAAATCAGTTCATCGTCTACTTACAACTTTTTTTATAAATGTGTTTGTTTCTTGGAAAAAAAAGCAAAACAAAAAAACAAACCCCCAAAACCTATATGTAATCAATTTGTCTCACTTGTTTTTTGTTTTTGTGTTTTTTTTTTTTTAATTTAAAAAGTGTTTTAAATCTTCTAATTTATGTAATGATTTCAAAGCTGGGGGAGGAGGATATGGTGTCAGCAGCAAGCATAAATTTCAAAAATGTTTCTAGTTGCCATGTGGCACTTCATGATATTATTTGGAAAAAATAATACACATAATAAATGAGATAATGCAAGTTGTTGTTCCTTGACACTGGTGACCTCTAAAATCTTCCTGAAACAGGTTAAATTTCATTATCAGTCCAGCTGACTCCAGATAAAATGAAATAGTAATTTGTACACAAGCAGGTTTTGAGAGAATGAATGGAAGAGCCTGGAGAGCAAAATTCAAAATGGAGTGAAGCACACTGAGAGCAACGTAGTCATGTGACTTACTTGAAAAGACAGAGGAAATAATGAATTCAGAATAAGTAAGAGACTGCCCATCACACCATGTGCTTGGTTTGCAATTGGTGTATAACATAATCAGTTTCTTGGATTAATTACCGAAGAGAGGAAAATAGGCATGTATCTGCTTCCTTCCGTTTGAACTGAAAAAAGAGTGTGCAGAAAAGCACACAGTGTGTGTACACACTCACACCCTTTCTCCTCCAGTTGTGAAAAAAAAGCTCTCATGGAGACATCCTCCTGGGCACTGCTTGGGGTTGGAACAGGCTGCCTGGGCCTGTGTCCTCCAGACCTTCTCCAAACTTTTTTTCAGGGCAAATCCACGTTATGGACTCTGTAAAAGGACACCCCTCCTTTTAATTACACTCAGTGACATTCATGTCTTCCAGCAGGAAATCTGGAGCAAGCTTTTCAATGGAAATGTTGTTCTGAAAACATCAGGTGACAGGTTGGAAACATTTCTTGATACTGTTAGATATATTACATCTGGATCAATACAAGTTTACCAAGTGGGATGGAAAAAAGTTTCAGGTACATGAAGTTTGTATCATGCCTGTTAGATTTCAAATGTGAAGCAAGAACAACAAACAGATTTCAAGGATTTCAAGGGATGACCTTTGCTGTTGAGGAGGTTAAGGTGATCAAATGTAACAGAACGCAGGCGGTTTCAAGGACAGGCCTTTTCTGAAACACAAGGTTATGAGTCCAGAATGTACCCTAACAGGCAACAGTGATTCACGGGATTACTCAGTTCTCTCCTTTGCATTTACTTCTCAGGATCTGGATTTTTATTTTCACTTTGCATTGACGAGACTAGTCTGAGATCTGCAAAGCCAGGTGATTCAGGGAATAAATAGGAGACTTAGATAACATCTGAACTATGCTCATGTCCTGCCCAATCGCTTATTTTATGTGAACAAATAAGATGGCAAGAAGAAGGGCAGGCCCTGGTGCAATATGGATCCAGGTCCAGAGGAGTCACTTTGCAGCCCCTTTTGCAATTGTGCATTTAATTTTTTTATACACACAAGGATTATGTTATGTACTAGGAAAAAAAGAAGGAGACGGCACTATTTACTGGAAGATTTGATTTTCTGTTGTATGTGTGTTTGTGTCCAAGATCTTTTCTACCAGAGGGGAGTCATGTAACACATGTCTCTTCATTGCTTATTTTCTTCCTTTCCTCTCTGATTCTTTGTCCTTCTGACTTTGCTTTCCTGGCTAAACTGAACAGCCCTGCTGTGCCGCTCTGGGGACTCTGAGAAATGCAACTGAAGGAGAACGTGAAATTCAGAGTTGTAGACATTGTAATGGAAGTACAGCCATAGTTCCACTGTTCAAGGCTAAGCTGAACCCAGAGCAGGTATTCAAGATCTTCATTAAACACACAGAGTTGCTCCTTAATCTCCTTATAATGCCTGTTGTGGGGAGTAGGAGCCAGGAAGAAGGAAAGTGCATAGATATTTAATGATGGGGTAGTTACCAGCTGGAGCAAATGACTTAAATAAACAATTCTCCATCTCATCCTGCACCCTCCCTCAGCCTTCAGATCAAGGCTGGACGCCTCCCTGAGGGATCTGCGACTGTCACACGTCAGCTACCAGGCTCAGCACTAAATTGAGGAGGTAAAATGCAATGGCTGTAATAGGAAGGTGCTCAAACTACTTGATCAAAGGGTGCCTCCTACCTACCCTTTCATTCAGTGACTCTATTAACTGAAGATAGGCAATATTCTAGAGGATTTTCAACAGTCCTCTATTAGCTTGTGACTGATTAAAAATGGAGTCTTTATGAAATGTAGCATTTGGTACATTTCTTGTCTTAAATAAGCTTAGAGAAACAGTCTATCAGTCTTCCAATTTATTACTAACATTCACTAAAATTTCAGAGAGAGTTTCAATTGGAGGAAAATAGCTCTCATATCTAATTGCTGAGATTAATTTGCAGTTATCAGTATATTAGGAATTTAGATTTGCACTACAAGCCTCCTTTTCATTAATTGCTACACTTGTTATATTTTATTCTCTAAGAAACTAAGTTAGAATGATACATTTGTGTTCAAAACTCATGTAGTTTTCAGTTTTGAATTTCAAGAGTAATAACCACATCTTTCAGGTAGCACATTCTCACCTTTTTTTTGAAAGGGAATCCTCATGTGAGAATCACTGAATGCTATCTCCTTAAAAGCCTCATACTGCAGAGAAATTACATTATAAACCTAGAAAACCCCCTGAAGATGGAGGCAGTGTTAAGGCTACCTGGCAGTGATTTACTGTAAAATATATTACACACATAATGCAATTATTTAAACCCCAGGAATTATAAACCTTGGGAATTCTAGGGTAAAATTTAAGAAGAAATCCAAATAAAGCATAGAGAAGCAAAGAGTCAATTATCTAAACATTCTTAATTACGCCTGGAGAAAAATCTCTTCTATTTCTGTAACTACTAGAAGTCACAACATGTTTGCATAATACGTGTGTTTGTATGTATACACTAATACACACAAGCTTCTGAAGATGAATCACACCTTTCTGCTTTGTACTGTCCAACTGAAAGTTCATTAAAAACCTTTTTCTGTTCTGCAGGGAAGGGCAAAAAACACTGCATGTCTTTAAAAATCTCTTAGTCATATCCAAGTTCACAAATGCAGAACTCTCTCAATCAAGCTGTATGTTTTTGCCTGGTTACAGTCACCACAGTAACACCCATGTAGCTGTTAAAAAGCTCATCTCCTGGAAAATAGAACAGGGTAAAGCATAAATTAGAAAGCAATATACTTACCAGATACCTGCAATGCATCACAGGAATGTCAGCAGTACCTTATGGAATCTGACAACAAGTAACAGGCCAGTGCAGTGAGCACACTGGAGGCTGCGTCTTTTTTGGCTGCAGACTGGTTCCTGTACAAGTCTAGAGGAGGAATGGTTAGAAAGACAGTTGGAGATTTAAGGCCTCTGTGACAGGGGCAGCTGCATGGGGATGCGAGGACTGGAGATTCCTGAGCTGTCAGTAGAGCTGTGTCTCTCTACGCATCTGAGGGCCAAAAGACACGTGCAACTCGACTGAAGGAGGTATGCACAGTGTGCAAGGAGGCAGCCAGACCCGTCTGCACAGTACTTCCCATCCCATGATGGGAACTCTCCTAAACCCTGATGCCATACCAAACCTTGTCTATCCATGAAGTAACATTAAAAATGTTAAGCAGTTACTAGATCAAAATGGGATCCTGATGGCACATTAGGACAGCAGCACAGAAATGCCAACACAAATGACAAACTTCACAGAGGCCACTAAATAGAAATGATTGATCTGCTGAAAGGAGATGAGAAAGGGTGTCTGTAGGCAGCATCAGTTGCCTGATTTTGTAGCCTGGTAAGAGACCTGCACTGAGGAAGTTTACCACACACCCCACCGCCACATTCTATACCATTAACAGCTGCGCTTTCTCTGAATGACTACAGTGCTGGCTAACAGGTCCACAACTGAGCTGCAATACTGTTAATTACAGGGTATTGCTTGGAGCTCCCATAGGCAAAACATGTTATGTGTTGCCCTCTGTGTGCACATTAGAGTGGAAAAACACAGTATACTATTGCTAAACTTAAAGCACTCCCTTTCAAAGTAAAAGATTCACATGATAAGAAGTTAACCAACATCTGCTATTACAGGGTACAAGAGTCAGACTGCTTAATCTTAGCTTGGATCAGTGGCCAATCCCATTTTGCATTAATTTGTCAAAAGTGGATACAGAGGCAGAAATCTTGTTCTGCCTAGGAATAAGGATAAGCTGAGCTTCTCTCCCCCTCACACAATATTGTTCATATTGGCCCAATTTACCGACAGAAAAAAAAAAAAAAGGCAGTGAGCCTACTTCCCTGGAGAGAATTGCATTTCAAACATTTTTTGCTGGATTTTAGTTGCCAGTTTCTCCTTGTTGATCACTGAACCACAGGCTGAGTGTTCCCACCTTCTGCTGACATGATATTCCTGCCTGAATCATGAAAAGGAGTCCTATAAAAAGCCACAGGCTCTTCGAGGTTTTGAGAAAACCAACACTTCAACCACTGTCAGTTTTGGCCCACCACAGCATGTCTGAGATCAGCATTCTCAAGAGGCTGGCAAATCCAGGCTGCACACTGCACCTGCAGTGCTACTTGTTTCCCCAACATCCAAGAGGAAGGAACATATTGATCCTTACAGTAGCTGTTCTCACTCCTGGGTCTACAACCAGCTTTTTTATTAACTTTTTCTTTGCTGAAAGACCTGGTTGTCAGGCTTACCTAGGCAGGAATAATTTTTTTTTTTTCCTTTGCCATTGTTAATGGATAACTCTGTCATAGTAGTTAAAAAGGCATACGTGGTATGAGTCATGAAGGGAAGGTAACACGCATGGAGGACCTGGAAATTCTTCCTTGTCCCTTTCTGCCCATTTTCTGAAGTGTCTGGTTTTGGTTAGTCAAATATCAGTTGGTGCTTCAGAGAAACAGCCAGGTGGGCTGAGGCATAACTTGTCCCAAAAGATAGGAGTTCATTACTCCACTTGCTGCTAGTGAGGAATGCTCAGAGCTGGCAGCCAGTTAAGACAGGACGACAAACTCCAAGAAGGTGAAAGGAGCTGAGGGAAGAAATTGAGTGCCACTGAGCTCACCATGCCTCACTGTCCATTTTGATTATAAATTCTGCTTTAAAATCTAAGTTACTGCTACACCTCTGAAATATAATTAATCAGACCCACTCCTAGAACCAGCATTTTGAAAGTGTCCAAATGATGATTTTTAATCAAGTAGAGACGGAGCGTGCATGTGGGAAGCACATGTAATAGAGATGCTGTAATGATCTCAGTAAATGATAAACTAAAATGCAGTTTAGAGCTGCATACTAATGCAGAGATGCCTATATAAGGCTTCTAGACAACTCAGTTTGAAAGAAAGCAAAGAAAGTCAATTTATTGCAGTGCAGAGGTTTATCCTATTACACAAAATATTAAGCATCTCATCATAATTAAAGCATTTTTGTAATTTATCTCACATAGATTTTTTTCTAAGTTTAACCCTAACTCTTTTTGCTTTATGATAATTCTCCTGGGAGTAATTACTACATTTCCATAGCAGTAATTTGGATAGCATAAGAGCATGTAAACTCAGCCCTGTTCACTCCATCATATCAAAGATTTTGCCTAGAAATGTACTTTTCTCCCTTTGCATTATTTTAAATACGACACATGATCAATAGCATGAAACTGCAGCAAACTTTCTCATATGATAGTTCTATTGATTTTAAAAAGAAATAATTAAACTGTTAAGATCAAGTTCATCAGTACAATCTGAATCCTTTGTTCCTTTCTCTTGAGTTGGACAAATCAATCAGGTTAGCATAACCAATTTCCTGGAGCTATGGCACTGCTCTGACAACACAGTGAATAGCTGCTTTATACCCTGTTGTTCTCTCCTTGATCTCACATCTACCTTCACACATCCCCATGGCTCCAAATCGCACCCTTCTCCTGCATCTTCTCTACTGCATTGTACATTCACTGAAACCTCCATCCCCATTCTCTTTTATGTGCTCCCTCAGTTTGCTTCTTCCCACACCATCAGGTTCCTTTTCAAAATAATGAATGCAATTTTAGGAAAGACATACTCTATTTTTTCACAGATAACAGAGATAGAATGCCAAATTGTGTTAAATGCTGAATTTCTTTTCATTTTGATGACAGCAGCATAGCTGCAGATTAGCACCTCTGCTCAGACTGTACTTTAACAACAGGACTTTACTGCTAACGAGTTCTCTGCAAGGCAAAGCAGGCCCCTGCTAGAAGGTGAAATGGGAAAGCCAAGAAAAGCTTCCTGAGAGCAAAACAGCTTCTCCACAGGGATGGCTGGCTCTCATTTGAAAATTTTCTCTCCTACTCTGACGCACTTCAGACCTGTGCCATAGTTGCAATAAAATCTCTCACCAAGTGAACTTGCACATACCTCAATTTCTCTTTCACTTCCAGTAATCCCACCAACGCCCTCATCAAGCAGCTGGAAGCTCGTGCTGCCACTGAGAGCCGCTCCTGCACCCAAGTGGTTGGAGCAAAGAACCTCTTCTGTGGCAGAGACAGATGATAAGTCGGGCAGTATGGGACAGGCCATTAGGGAGGTATGCTAAGGGCACGTGCAGCAGCAGAAAGGATTCTTTAGAGTTTCCTGACAAAGGTGATGTAAAATGTTCATAGATTTGGTTGCATTCAAGGGACATTGCAGCATGTGTGTAGATCCCAGATGATACCCTGATTATCCACTGCTGCAAAAAATGAAAAAAAGCCTTCAAAAATGTAGATTGGTAAGACTCAAATTTAATATATTCTGCCAAACAAGCTCTTCTTTACATGGAACAACAGATTCAAAACATTAACAGCAGTTCATGCTGAAGAAATGGCTGAACACGGAAAGAATTATGGCCGACACCAAACACGCTTAACAGGGTGGGGCGCAGCAGCCCTAGCAGATCCATTACTCCCCAGGCAGCAGAGGCACAAACACTTCTCTACTGACAGACAGATTCATCCACAACATTCCTGAGATCTATTGGTGTTTGCAAGTTGCAGGATTTTTCTGAGGAGTAGGAATTAGTGTGTGCCTACATCTGACAGTGTTATTTCAATTCCAAGATAGGTTACAGATAATTTATAAATCTCCCTGAAAAATAATGCTCTTTCTGGAGGTGCTTATAGCTATTCCACAGCCATGAAACACGATGGCCTGAGAAATGACTTTCTACAAATTGTTTTATTTTAAAAATAACTTTTTATATGTATTCCAAAGGCTTATTTACAGTAAGTACAATCATTAACTGTCAGGTATGTGGTCAGATGTGCAGATCAGCACACACATGTAGCTCCCAGCTGTTTACATAGGTCCAAAATCCAGTATTTGTCCCAGTTGACATGGCTCTAACAGGTTTAATTGGACCAACAAATGTGTTACAGATCAGAACAACACCAGAAGTATTCATCAGTTCTGTTTCCACACTTAACAGGCCTTCCTATTACCAATTTACACTGCACATATCACTGTAATGCATGAGCGTCTAACAAAGCCTTCTACCAAGGATTAGCAGATTCTCTTAAACAGGTGAAAGCTGATGCACTAAACTCTGTAAAAGCATTTACTTTTCGTCATGTTTAAAAAATTAAAAAATGGCATGTCCTGGCTGCCTTTCAAGTGCCAAATTCAAACCTAAGTGCGTGCTGCCAGCTCTCATTAAAAGCAAAGAGATGCAAACCATTATCCATTTGGCCTTCACTAAGTGAAATGAAACACAGAAAAAGAGAAAAAAAAAGCAGATTTTGCTAAAGGTTACATAGCAACAGAGCTAGAGGTTGAAGTCAGGAACCCTGGCAAACCTCCCTGACATGATTCTAACAACATCCCCTGTGGGGAATTAGAGTAAAGTGGGTAAGAGGGAGTGACATTGATCAGAAAGCAAAACAGATTAGGAAGCAGTGAGATTATAGTGGGTCAAAAATAGATGATATAGGAAGAGAGCAGGAAGAGAGAGCGCGAGTGCGCGCGCGCGCGCGCAGGGAGAGAGAGCGCGAGCGCGC